>LKBB01000009.1:43784-65657 GCA_001513885.1 Thielaviopsis musarum
CCCCCCCCCCCCCTCCCCACGCACGCACGCACGCATGGCATAAAGAGGGAGGGAGGCAGACGACAAGGGGCTCTCTTCAGTGCGCTTCCTTCTGTTTTACAAGATTAGAGAGAGACACCAAGGCTACAAGTAAGTAGTGCTTGGTGCTACTTTGACAACGGGTAGGCACTCGCTTGCTCTGTTAGCCATTGCGGGAGTTTGCTTACAGAGGGTTATAGCGATCCATAAAATATATATATATATATATATAATACAAAAAGAAAAAGAAAAAGAAACAAAAAGAAAAAGCAAGAAAAAGAAACAAAAAGAAAAAGCAAGAAAAAGAAACAAAAAGAAAAAGCAAAAAAAAGAAACAAAAAGAAAAAAAGAAAAAGCAAAAAGCAAAAAAAAAAGAAACAAAAAGAAAAAAAAAACCCTTCTGCTTCTGGGACTCCTCACAGGGGCCGCAGCTCCGTACAGCCCAAGACGATCTTCAGCAACAGTCCCTGTCGCCTCTTTCCACCCGTCGCCTCTTTCCACCTGTAACTAAAAAGGTGCTATAGATGAAATAAGCATAGCTGGAATAACGCTCATCCTAGCGTGTCATCTGCCCTTTGATCGCCACTGTCAAACTCTCTCCCCCCCCCCCCCCCCAAAAAAAAAAAACGACCTTCTACTACCTACTGCTGTTGGAATGCATTTAAAAAGTATCGATTACCCGCTTCTCTTTCTCATTTTCCTCCTCCTCCTCCCCCATCATCATATCATCTCTTCTCTATTCTTCTTTTCTTTTCTTCAGTCATCATTCCTTTTGACTTTTTGTTTATTGCTCACAACAGCTAGCCTGTTTTTGTTTATTTTTCTTTTTGTATAAATACATATTACTCATATAGAAACTTTCAGTCTTCTTTAGGAAACGCACTGCCTATCGTCTTCTTTACATACAACATTCTTTTTTTTTCATATTCTTCTTTTTCTATTCTTCTTTTTATCTTTTTCTATCCTCTTTTTCTATCTTTTTCTATCCTCTTTTTTCTTTGCTTTCATTGTTTCTTCATCACCTCCTGGACTGGATCTAGGAGCTTTTCTCTCATTGAATTCATCATCATCAAAAAAAACCCCCCTACAGTTCTTCACTATGAAGTCCTTCATTGCTACCGCCATCCTGGCCTTCACCAGCTCCGTCTCGGCCCATATGGCCATGACTTACCCGCCGCCGCTGCGCTCCAAGGAGAATCCTTTTGCCGGCAGCGACATTGACTACAGCATCACATCGCCGCTGAGCCCTTCAGGCTCTGACTTCCCTTGCAAGGGCACTCTCAACCTGCTCGGCACCAAGGCTGCCTCGTCGGTGGCCACGTGGACGGCCGGATCCACGCACAACATGACCATTGCCGGCGGCGCCAACCACGGCGGCGGCTCATGCCAGGCATCGCTGTCGTACGACAATGGCAAGACGTTTACCGTCATTCACAGCTACATTGGCAACTGTCCCACGGCAGGCACGTCATCCTATGACTTTACAGTGCCCGGCGATGCCAAGGCGGGCGAGGCGCTGTTTGCCTGGACCTGGTTCAACAAGATTGGCAACCGCGAGATGTACATGAACTGCGCTGTCATTACCATTGACAGCGGCGCTTCGGCCAAGTCAACCGCGTCCACGGCCTTTTCGACGCGTCCTGAGATCATGGTTGCCAACGTTGGAAATGGCTGTGCCACCAAGGAGGGCGGCGATACCAAGTTTCCCAGTCCGGGTCCTGATGTCAGCAATGACAGCACCGATACTATTCCTCCGGTTGGCAGCTGTGGTTCTTCTGATTCCAGCTCGGCTGCTTCGTCGGCTGCTTCCACCGCTGTGGCTACTGCCTCCTATGTTGCGTCGGTCAGTGTCACTTCAAGCGCCCAGGCCAGGTCCACATCTTCTGCTCTGTAAGTTTTTTTTTTTTCTCTTTTCTTCGCTGCTGCTTTTTCCCTTAACAGGTTAGATTCTAACAACTTGCAGACTTGGTGGCGTTTTCCTGACCAAGTCGGAAACTCCCTTCTCGCAGACCAGCACCACTCTGGCTACGGTCACCCGCCCTGCTACCATTAGCAGCATCGTCCTGGATAACAACACTTCTGCTGCCGCCTCTGCTACGGAATCTCTTGCTGCCACTACCGAATCTCTTGCTACTACTACTACCAACTCCCCCGCCGCCACCTCAGCCAGCTCTGCCGCCTCGGCCTCTGGCACTGGCACTGGCACTGGCTCATCCACCGGTGGTCTGCAGTCCGTCGGCTCGGTCTGCTCCAACGAGGGCGCGTGGAACTGCGTAGCCGGCACGGCCTTCCAGCGCTGTGCATCGGGCGAGTGGTCGGCTGCTATTCCCATGGCGTCGGGTACGACGTGCCAGGTAGGCATCCGCGCTGATTTGGTGATGCTGCGTGCTCGTGCTCTGCGCGTCTAGGTTTTTGGTAGACAGTTTTTTTAGGGGTTTTTTTTAGGGGTTTTTTTTTCGTCGATACTACTAGTGTTTTTGTGATGGAGAGGATTAACGGAGTTGGGTTCTTGGGTTGGTTTGGAGTTTGCTTTTATTGGTTGGTTTTTTTCTTGTTTGGGTTCGGTTTCTTTCTTCATTCTCTCTTCCTTTTCTTCTTCTTTCTCTCTTCTTCCTCTCTTCTTCCTCTCTTCTTCCTCTCTTCATTCTCTTTTCCTTCTCTCTTCCTTCTTAGAGCTTGAGACTCCATTCGTTTCTCGGCGTCTATTTTCCTCGTTTTGTGATATCTTGGCTGGGTTCTGGAAATTACCGGCTTCCATTCGTTATTTTTTCCTTCACTTTCTTGATATTTCTCTGTACTTTGTAAATAAAAAAATATCTTGTGTTTTTACAGGTCATGTTTCATTTTTAAATAATTGTTATGAAGAAAGTGTACTTTGTGTGGTGATGACATGTCGTCTGGTTCCTTCCCAATTAGTATCCGTACCGTTCCCAGGACAGTATTTAACTGTGTGGTCGCACTGTCCTTGGGTCACAGAGCACAAGCTACAGCTTCTCTAACTTTAGTTCTACCACTTCTCTATTATCTTTTTTTACTATTAACTACTAAACCTTCCCCTGTCATCATCAACAACAACGAACCCCGCGAACCCCTCGAAAGATACCCGGCGATTAAGTAGTTTGCTATTTTTTTTTCTTTTTTCTGAGCTTATTTATTGTTTGTACATTTGGTTTGCATTAATTGTTTAATTGTCGTCATCTTTGCTTCAGCCTTGCTTCAATCCGCCTCGACCGTCTGTCTGTTCAATCGTCTGTTCAATCGTCCCCGCTGTCTGACCGCCCGTTCCGATCTGATTCTGTTGTTGTTCGAGTCCGTTTGATTGAAGCCATTCACTCAGCCATTCAGTCCAATCCGCCAACTAAGCTGCCAATCATATAATACCTACACAAATGGACTCCGCCGCTCCAAAGCTCATTGAGCTTCTCCGACATCCTGACGACCTCGACAAGATTCTCGTCCTCAAACAAGAATTCACCCGCAAAAAAGCCGCCATCGACGCCCAACTACGCAGCGGGCTCCGCGAACAGCTCGAAACCACGCAAAATGGCATGACGGGCCTGACGGACAGCCAAAAAGTGGTACAGCAAATCAAGGAGGAAATGGCCAAAATCGACCGGCTATGTTCCGAGTCGCAAAACATGATCAAGGACCTCAACACAATCAACCTCGTATCCCAGGCACACCGCAACTTTGGCGCCGTGGAAACAATGCGCCAGAATCTCGAGTCGTTTAGTGAGCGGCTGGAGAATGTGGAAAAGATGCTGGAGGAGAACGAGGAGGACATGGACAACATGCCCAACTTCCTGCCCGTGCACTACGAGCTGACGCAACTACGAAACATTCGCGACGACGCGCTCGAGCAGATTCAGCGGGCCGAGGACCCGTCGCTGCAGACAACGCTCGAAGACCACTTTACACGGCTCGACTCGGTGATTGCGCTCTTCGACAAGGACATTGACCTGCTGGCGTTTAATCTGATCAACCTGGTGGTCAACGACAACAACGGGCTGGTGGTGCGGTTTGCCGTGGTCATGGAAACGGAGCTCAAGAGCGACCAGCGCGTCATGGCAGTACAAGAAGCGCTCAAGGACTACAAGGAAATGGCTACGCGCTTCCAGGGCATCACGGACGGGGCCAAGAAGACGCGCGGCTACATGGAGCGTTTCAAAAAGGGCATCCAGGCCAACGCCGACGAGCAGTTTGAACAGGCACGCGAGGACTTTGCGGCGGATCCGTCGACGCTGGACAAGATTATGAAGTGGTACTTTAACGACCTCAATGCCGTCAAGGTGGGCATGGAGCCGCTGGTGCCCAAGCGGTGGAAGGTGCTGCAGATGTACGGCAACATTTACCACCAGCTGATGCACGATTTCCTGGTGGGCATTGTCGACGACCCGGAAACGAGCTCAGCCATGACGCTGGAGATTGTGGGGTGGCCGGAAAAGTACTACAAGCGCATGACCAAGCTGGGCTTTGCGGCCGACGACCTGAAGCCGCACGTGATTGACAACCGTGAGCAGGAGCTGGTGCGCGATTTCCGACAGCTGATTATCAAGTTCCTGGACGAGTGGATCGAGCGCATTTTTACGCAGGAGCGCCGCGACTTTGCCCAACGCAGCACAGAGACGTCAAACCTAGACACGGACGAGTTTGGCTACTTTCGCACGCGCAACCTGGTCGACCTGTGGCGCATGCTGCGCGAGCAGATTGACGTGGCGGCCAATTCGCAGCGGACAGACGTGGTAGAGGGCGTGGTGGACGCCATGTTTTTGCGGCTGCGCACACGGCAAAAAGCGTGGCAGGAGATGCTCGAGACGGAAGCGCAGGGCTTTGAATCGGGCGCGCTGGCCGAGCTGGACACGTTTCAGCCGCTGCAGGACTGGTTGGTAGCCACGGCCAACGACCAGATTGCCTGCATTGACGACGGCGAGGAGGACGAGGGCCGGCTGGCCTATCTGTCCGACTTTCGGCTCAAGTTTGAGCCGCTGGTGTCGCAGCAGTACCTGGAGCGGGCCGAGGCCGAGGTTGATGCGCTGCGTGATGGATATGTCGACTTTAGCACGTGGTGCATGACGCGCTTTGTCACGCTCATCTTCACCGTCGACTTTGGCACCGTGATACTCGACTTCTTCACGCCCAAGTGGTACCAGAGCAACACGATGAAGCAGATGGTGGTGACCTTTGAGGAGTACCTGGGCGACTACCGCGGCATGCTGCACCACTCGCTCGTTGACATTTTTATTGAGATTTTTGCCGACGAGCTGCTCGTGCGCTACCTGTCGTCGGTGCGCAACCGCGGCGCCAAGTTCCGGCGCACGGAGCCCTTCCAGGACAAGATCTTTGGCGATGTCTCTGTCGCCTTTGAGTACTTTGGCGCACTGCCCAACGCCGACGTCGGCGGCTCGATCAAGCAGACGTGGCGCGTCATGGAGTCGTTTCTGCAGCTGCTGACAGTCGACAAGGACGGCGTGGCCGATGCGTTTGAGCAGTTCAAGATGTCGTATTGGGATCTGCAGATTGGCTGGGTCGAGGCAGTGCTGCGGTCGCGTGATGACTTTGAACGCGCCATGCTGAATAGTGTAAAGGCTCGGGCAGCGCAGATTGACGTGGTGCGAGGGCCGGAGACGATTATGAGCAAGGTGAAGTAGTAGCAGTACTGGTAGTTGAATACAATTGTTGGTGTACTGGTAGTTGAATACAATTGTTGGTGTACTGATAGTTGAATACAATTGTTGGTGTACTGATAGTTGAATACAATTGTTGGTGTACTGATAGTTGAATACAATTGTTGGTGTACTGATAGTTGATACAATTGTTGGTGTACTGATAGTTGAATACAATTGTTGGTGTACTGATAGTTGAATACAATTGTTGGTGTACTGATAGTTGAATACAATTGTTGGTGTACTGAAAGGGCGGGTGGTGCATGTACCCTGTTAGCAGTTTGATCTGGCAAGTTTGATTGGCTGTTTGCTTGCTTGGCTGCTTGGCTGCTTGCTTGATGCACGCACTTTGAAGATGTGAGGGAAAGAGCAGAATACGATGTAGAAGCAAAAACAGACAACGAGGAATGCGCGTAGTAAGCAAGGCTGAGCTTCTTTCTCTTTCTTTTTGTCGTGAAATTTCTTTCTATTTTTTTTTCTTCTTCTTCTTCTTCCCCTCATTAAAAAAAAAAAAAAACCCCCCTTCAACTCTTCTTTTCTTTTTATTCAGCCCTTTTTCTCTCTTTTTTAAAATTCATTCATTCAAATTCCCCGGCGCTTCCATCCCCCATTTACAGCTTTCTTTTCTTTCTAGTTAATCCCTGCTTTTGGGGGCCTCAGCTTTCTCTCTTCTTTAATTCAAGCCAGGAAACCCGCAAATGAAAAAAAAAAAAAAAAAAAAAAAAAAAAAAAAAAAAAAAAAAAACACGGCCCCTAACCGAACCTAAACATGCTGGTAATTTAGCCAAATTCATTAGCAAGCTAGCTTAATGTAGAAGCTCTGTTTATTTTGTTTTCTGGGAATTGTTATTTTTGGTTCTTTTTTTTTTGGTTATATTTCTCGGGTTCATTTTCCTTAATTCTCTCAGTCCATTGGAGGGGGTTTTTTTTTTTTCTCTTTCAGCTTTTCTTGTTTTTGTTTCTCCCTCTCTGCTTTAATTCGTCTGCCTGTTTTTTTTTTCTTTCTTTCGCGCAACCTTTTGATTTTGTCATCTCGTGTTTCGACTGCCACTTTTTTATCCAGCCGTCCCCTTATTTCGCTCTCTCGCTCACTTTCTCTAATATCGCCATCTTTATTGCCATCTTCAATCGACAGCTCTTGCCTCTAAACCCCTTTCTCTCTCTCTCTCTCTCTCTCCCCCTCTCTCTCTCTCTCTCTCTCTCCCTCTCTCTCTCTCTCTCTCTCTCTCCCCCCCTCTCCATTTCCCTCAAAATACCAAAATGGCCGAGGCTGATCCGTCAGCGCCGGTGCTCAACCTGACACCCGATGAAAAGCGGGTGTTTGGCCAACTGTTCCGCAAGGCTGATCCCGATAACGTCGGCGTGGTCACGGGCGATGTTGCCGTGACGTTTTTTGAAAAGACAAGGCTGGACTCTCGTGTCCTGGGTGAGGTAATCTCTCTCTCTCTCTTTCTCTCTCTCGCGCGCGCTCTGTATCCTCCAACTCGCTAACTCCTTCTAACCTCCCAGATCTGGCAACTCGCCGACAAGGAAAACCGCGGCTTCCTCACCCCTCCCGGCTTCGGCATCGTTCTGCGTCTGATTGCCCACGCCCAGGCTGGTCGCGAACCCTCGGCCGAGCTCGCCCTCCAACCTGGCCCACTCCCTCGCTTCGACGGCCTCGGGCCTCTTCCAAATGCCGGCCCCATGTCCGGCCCCGGCCTCGGCACCATGCAGCAGCCCACTATTGCTCCGCCGCCGCCCGCAGCCCCGCTTCAGGCTCAACATACGGCCCCCGGGCCCATGCCTGTACGGATACCCCCGCTATCTCCCGATAAAGTCGCCCAGTTTACCGGCCTATTTGAGAGCCAGCCGCGGCAGCCTGGTGGTCTGCTGTCGGGCGACCAGGCCCGCCAGATTTTCGAAAAGTCGGGTCTTCCTAACGAGATTCTCGGTCGCATATGGCAGCTGGCCGACATTGAACAACGCGGCTCGCTCAACAACACCGAGTTTGTTATTGCCATGCATCTCCTCAGTTCGCTCAAGACGGGCGCCATGCGCGGCCTGCCTAATATTCTGCCGCCTGGCCTGTTTGAAGCTGCGTCGCGTCGCGGCTCTGTTACTGCTGTCGCTGCTGCGGCTCATCAGTCGCCCATGTCTACCGGTACCGGGCCCATGCCCATGCCCATGCAAGTCCAGATGACGGGCGCGTCACCGCTGCGTCCGTCTGCCACTGGTCAGCGCCCCACTACGGCCACGGCTGCGCTCCAGGCCCAGTCTACCGGCTTTGGCGGCATGGCCATGACCATGGCCAACGACTGGCTGGTGACGGCCGCCGACAAGCAGCGCTTCGACCAGTTCTACGACGACCTCGACAAGACACGCCGGGGCTACATTACCGGTGAGGAGGCCGTGCCCTTTTTCAGCCAGTCGGGTCTGAGCGAGGACGTGCTGGCCCAGGTGTGGGATCTCTCGGATATCACGGCCAGCGGCGGCCTGACGCGCGACGAGTTCTCGGTGGCCATGTACCTGATTCGGCAGCAGCGCGGCGGCCGTGGCGGTCCGATGCCAACTGCGCTTCCGCCGAGACTGATTCCACCGACGATGCGTGCGGCTGTCCGGCCGACCACGTCGTCTGCCTCGCCGTTTGACGGGCCAATGTCAATGTCCATGGGCTCGCCGGTGGCTGCGCCAATGGCAGCTCCGGTTGCGGTTGCGCTCCCGCCTCCGCCGGCGCCCAAGTCGGCACTAGACGATTTGTTTGGACTTGACTCGGGCCCAGCCTCGCCCAAGCCTTCGGCTGTTTCTTCGGTGCCCGAGATTATGAGTGATCCGTTTTCGAGTGCGCCAGCCCTTGCGCCGTCGACGGCTGCCTCGCCGCCTTTGTTCAAGCCGTTTGTGCCGTCTTCGTCTTTTGGCCGTGGCCTGGCCGGTGACTCCAAGGGCCTGGGTCCGGTTCCGGCTCCGGCTTCGGCTCCTTCTAATGACGACCTCTTGGGTGACGCTGATCCCGACATGAGCTCCAAGCTCAACAACGACTCGACCGAACTAGCCAATCTCTCCAACCAAATCAGCTCGCTGTCAACGCAGATGCAAAACACGACGATTCAGCGCAACACGATGCAAAACGAGCTGACGCAGGCGTCGTCGCAAAAGCAAAACTTTGAGCAACGTCTGGCACAGCTGCGCAGTGCGTACGAAAAGGAGGCGCAGAACCTTCGCGGCCTCGAGGAACAGCTCAAGATTGCGCGCTCCGAGACGGCCAAACTGCAGGGCGAGTGCATGACACTAGACGGCACGTTCCAGGATCTGCAGACGCAAAAGGCGCAGGTTACGGCGGCGCTTCAGGCCGATCAGCAGGAGAATGCGGCGCTCAAGGAAAAGATCCGTGCGCTTAATGGCGAAATTGCCCAGCTGAAGCCGCAGATTGAAAAGCTGCGTCTGGACGCCCGCCAGCAAAAGGGTATGGTGGCCATCAACAAGAAGCAGCTGGCCACCAACGAGGGCGAGCGCGACAAGCTCAAGGCCGAGGGCAGCGATCTAACCAAGAGCTTTGATGAGACCAGAATCGAGCGCAGTGCTACTGGTACTCCGGCATCGGCCCGGCCGCTGTCGCCGGCGAGCAGTTCGGGTAACAACCCATTCTTTAAGCGCTCGGCCAGCACTGACGTCATGGGCGCTTTCTCCAGCCCGGCCGGTTCGGTGTCGGCTGCCAAGCCTTTCCCGGACACGAGCTTTGACGATATTTTCGGCACTGCTGTTCCTGCCGTTGCCGCCTTCCAGCACCAGACTAGTACTGGCAACTCGACGGCCAGTGCTGGCGGCGGTTCGTTCGCGGCCAAGGCCGAGTCGCCTGCTCCTCCGCCTGGCGCGTTTCCGTTTGCCGAGCCGGCTGATGTGTCCAAGGCCATAACGCCGCGGCAAATGTCGCCTGCCCTGTCGCGCGCCGGCGACGAGGCCCGTAGTGTGGCGTCGCAGGCGGCTATTTCCAGCGTGTTCCCTACGGCAATCACGTCACTGTCAACTTCCAACAGCCCGGCGGCTACGGGTTCTCCGTTTGCCGCCCCGGCATCGACTGGCTCGCCTGCTCCGGATGCTATTTTCCCGCCTCCTTCTGAGGCTCCTGTCGCTGATGCTGCTGCTTTCACCGACCCTTTTGCCGGCATGGACTCGGCCGACGAACACGACAAGGCCAAGGCCGACTTTGAGAGCGCGTTTGCCAGCTTCCAGAAGAACCACAAGTACGTGGAGCCGTCAGCGCCGGCAGACACGAGCAAAGCTTTTGCCACTACTGCTACTGCTGCTGCTACTTCTTCTTCTGCAGCTGCTACTACTGCTACTGCTGCTACTGCTGCTACTGCTGCTGCTGCTGCTGCTACTACTATTGCTACTGCTGCCGTGTCAAAGTTCAATTCGGAGTTCCCGCCGTTGGAGGAGTTTGACGTGGACGAGTCGGACTCCGAGTCGGATGCTGGCTTTGACGATGACTTTACGCCATCGTCGCCCAAGGGCAAGGCTTCTGAGGGTGTTTACATCGCTGCTGCTTCTGCTACTGCGCCTTCTTTTGCCTCTCCCTTTGACACTTTTACTCCCACCGCTCCGGCCTCTGCCGCTGCCGCCTTCTCCTCTTCCAACACCGACATCTTTGGTGCCTCGCCTTTTGACGCGGCCTCGCCAGCCCCCGTTGCCGACATGCCCGCCACTCCGACACCCGCCGCCGCCACCGCGTCCAAGACGCCGTCGTTTGACGACCTCGACGATGACTTTGAAGGGCTCGAAGACGCCAAGGAGGGCTCGGCCAATGACGACGACTTTGCCTCGATTTCGCGCTCGGGCGCTGACGACTTTGCCCATGGATTTGACAGCTCGCCGCCGCCGCCGGCGCTTACTGCCGCGCACAGCGACTCGACGGCGTTTGGTGGTAGCGGCGGGAGTTTTGACTTTGTGAATGGCGGCGGGAGCAGCGCGGCGGCGTCTGCGGCCGTGACGGCGGGGAGCCAGGACTGGGAGGCGATTTTCAGCGGTGCCGAAGGCGGTGTTCCGATTTCTGCTCCCATCCCGGTTGCTGCCCCTGCTGGTGCTGGGCCAATTACCTCCTCCTCTCCCGCTCCTGCTGCTGCTGCTGTTGCTACCGCTCCTGCTGCTACGGCTACGGCTACGGCTCCGGTGTCCACGGGTGACGTTGCCCTGGATAACCTCTTGATGATGGGCTATAACAAAGACGCCGCGATGCGCGCCCTTGAACGCTACGACCACAACCTGGAGCGTGTAAGTCTTTTCTCCTTTCTTTCTTTCTCTGTCCCTCTCTCTCTCTCTCTCCCTCTCTCTCTCTCTCCCCCCCTCTCTCTCTCTCGTGAACAAAGACTAACAGACTAGGCTGCCAACTACCTTGCCAACAACTCATAAACGGACATGACGTCACTTTTTCTCCATTTCCTTTGTCCGAGTTCCTTTTTTGGGGGAGTTTTTACTATTCCTTTTTATTTCCGTTTGATACACTCTTTTCTACAACTATATTCATATTCTTTTTGTCGGGTTATTTTCTTTTCCTCATCTTACTTCATAGCCATTCATTTAACATGTTATAATTTTTTTAACCTTTACAAATTTTTACATATGAAATTGTTCTAAAAGTAGTACTAGTAGCAGTCTTCGAAACAACAACATTTTTTTGTATTACGAAAATTTAACATAAACAAAAAAGTTAATTAAAGAGAAAAAAAACAAGAATCAAGCCCCCCTTTAACAGCAACTACGACAAATTGTGAATAAAAAGTGGTAATAAAAAGAAGTAGCAGAAAAGAAAGATGGGGCAAAGAAGAAAAGAAAAAACTCTCCAACCCTCTCAAGGTACTTATATATCCACCGACCGGTTTTACCACCTCACTCTTCATCCCCAGCCGGTTGTATATATATATAAGCGAAAATGAAAAAGGCAAGAAGAATATAGAAAAGAAAAGAAAAGAAAAAAAAAGGAGGGGAGCGTAAGCGTGAGTATAAAGCCATGACAATAAATAAGCATCAACCAGCAAAACAAAAAAAAAACAGGAAAATAAAAGAGGAAAAAAAAAAACGAAACGGTGCTTGTACTTGTTATGGGTATGTGTGTGGGTGTGGTGGGTGTGAAGTTAGTGTGAACAAGAAAAGAAAAAAAAAAGTTAGGTGGTAAAAGGTTAGGTGTTGTTGTTTGATGATGATGAGTCCGTTCTCCCCTTTCCGTTTCTTTAGTACTCGGTATCCATCTCCTCGTCGCCCATGGAGTCGGCGGCAACCTCCTCGTAATCGCGCTCCAGAGCAGCCAGATCCTCGCGGGCCTCCGAGAACTCGCCCTCCTCCATACCCTCGCCAACGTACCAGTGGACAAAGGCGCGCTTGGAGTACATGAGGTCGAACTTGTTCGACAGGGCGGACCAGGCCTCGGCAATGGCGGTGGTGTTGGACAGCATGCAGCTAGGGGGGGTGTGTTAGTAGAGGAGCAAAAAGGGAGGACAAAAAAAAAAGAACGCAACGGGAAGGGAAGGGAGAGAGAGAAAGAGTAATAAAAACATACACAGCGCGGCTGACCTTGGCCAGGTCGCCGTTGGGAACCATCTGAGGAGGCTGGTAGCAGATACCCAGCTTGAAACCAGTAGGGCACCAGTCGACAAACTGGATGGTACGCTTGGTCTTGAGCGTGGCAACAGCAGCGTGGGCATCGTTGGGCACAACATCACCACGGTACAGCAGGCAGGTGGCCATGTACTTGCCGCGGCGGGGGTCACACTTGACCATCTGGTTGTTGGGCTCGAAGCACGACATGGTCATCTCCTGGACCGAGTTGGCCTCGTGGGCAGCCTTGGCGGCCGAAATGACGGGGGCGTAGGCGACCAGAGGGAAGTGGATTCTGGGGTAGGGCACCAGGTTGGTCTGGAACTCGTTCAGATCGACGTTGAGCGAACCGTCGAAGCGGAGCGACGCGGTAATGGACGAGACAACTAGAAGGGGGGGGGTTAGCTTTCTAGATTCTTCAAGATTAACAAGGTGGAGAGGGGTGCCTTACCCTGCGCAATCAGACGGTTCAGGTTCTCATAATCGGGGCGCTCCAGGCCCAGGTTGCGGCGGCAAATGTCGTAAATGGCCTCGTTGTCCACCATGAACGAGCAGTCAGAGTGCTCCAGCGTGGTGTGCGTGGTCAAAATCGAGTTGTAAGGCTCAACAACCGACGTGGCAGTCTGGGGAGCGGGGTACACGCAAAACTCCAGCTTGGACTTCTTGCCATAGTCAACCGACAGACGCTCCATCAGCAGAGCACCGAAACCGGAACCGGTACCACCACCAAACGAGTGGAAGACGAGGAAGCCCTGCAGACCCACGCAGTTGTCGGCAACGCGGCGGATCTTGTCGAGCACCTGGTCAATCATCTCCTTGCCGACCGTGTAGTGACCACGGGCGTAGTTGTTGGAGGCATCCTCCTTGCCAGTGATCATGTGCTCGGGGTGGAAAAGGCTGCGGTAAGGGCCGGTGCGGACCTCGTCGACGACGTTGGGCTCGAGATCGCAGTAAATGGCGCGGGGAACGTACTTGCCCTGGCCTAGAGGAAATGGTCAGTATATAAGGCTAAGAGGAGAATATAAGAAGAAAGGGGTGGGGGGGAAAGACTTACCAGTCTCGGAAAAGAAGGTGCTGAAGCCGTGGTCGGGGTCGGCAGCCTTGCGCTCCTCGGTCAGGTAACCATCGGGCTGTGGCTGTTAGCAGTGATCACCAAGAGATAGGGCCTTAAAAAAGGAGCTTACCTGGATACCGTGTTCAAGGCAGTACAGCTACAAACTATGTTAGCAAGCTATTCAAAACGTCATTGACGCCATGCCATCAAGCAATTGGGCCGTCCGTCCGTCCGTCCGTCCGTCCGCTGTTCGTTCGTTGGCTTGTTTGTTCAGGGGCGTCGCGATACGGTGCGTGCCAACATGGCAGGCCATTATTGACAGGGTTTTATCGAGACGAAGCGAAGCGGTCAAACCCCGTCAACTGGTATATCGGAGCGGCCATGGCAAGCAAGGGCAGAATCGTGAATTCGAGGTGACATACCTCCCAGCAGGAGTTGGCAATCTGGCAACCAGCCTGACCGACTACATAGCAACAATGGTTAGCAAGGCTGAGCTGAGCTGTGAATGAGCATCACGGCGGTTCGTTATTCTGATGAGTGAGTGGTGACACCAAGCCAAAGCTGAAGTTTCTCTGCTTTGCTCTCCTCTGGCCGGTCAAGAAGATGATCCATGTCAGCAGGCAGGCAATGGTTGCTGTTAATACGTTGCGTAAAATGCGATGCGATTGGCTGGGCCCGATTCAGATACGGACAGCCTCGCAGACACAAGCGGCAGGCAAACGAGACGCGTATGCGGAGCGGAGCCGATGGGTTTGTTGTGGCGTCGTATTTTTCTTTTTTTTTGCCGTTTTGCCACCAAGAAATTGATACAGACGTAAAAGGGAGCAGTCTCAGACTAAGCCAAGTCGGTGATGATTTGGATTGGAATAGATTGGATTGGCTTGGTTGTGTGTCTGTTGACTAGCTGACCGGCTGATAACAAAAGGGGAAGTCATTGACAAGCCACGGAAAGACAAGGCTACAACCAACTACCTCGAGGCTGCAAAAAACACAAGCTCGATTGAATGAATATAGATAGAGACGAATCGTATCGATGGTTGATAAATGTAATTGATTGTTGTGTCGATGATGGATGGATTGCGTATCGTATCGGCAGCCTTGCTTTGATAGAGCCTTGCGAAGCAAAGCAGCTTCGTTTCTGCTCCGCGTAGCTTCTCGGTCGCTTTGTTTTTTTTCTGGTGGGTTTCTTGGCTGCTTTATTCGGCGCTTTCTTCTTCGCGTGCTTCGGCAACCGGCCTTGTTTGACTCTTTTTTTTTTTTGCCTGTGTTGCTTCAAGGTTTGGCGCGGTCATTCCGGACAATTGGAGCCAGCCGACACAACTTCAACGGCAGCGGTAGTCGCAGTGGCAACCTCAGCCGGAAGCCGGAGCCCGGAAAGAAACAAGTCGATTTGGGAGCAGACATTGGAACCACCACTCACTCACTCACTCGCTCACAGGAAAAAAAGACAGTGTAGAGGACAATTGCAGCTTACCGTTGATGCTGATGACTTCACGCATGTTGGATGTGGTATCTCGAGGCTGATTTGTGGTGGTGAGAGATGTGGGGAGATGTGGGAAGAGCGGAAAGGTAGAAAAAAGAGAAAAAAAAAAGAAAGAAATGTAAAAGTAGAAAGAAAAAAAAAAGAAGATAAAAAGCTAGGAAAAAAAAAAGAAAAGGGTAAAAAAAAACACTGCGAGGATAAAAAAATAAAAATATAAAAAAAGGGACGATTAGCAGGCAAATGGATTAGAAGAGCCGGCCAGACCTTGACAGACAAGCACAGTACAGTAACCGTAGTATAGCACAAGTTTACAGCACAAGCACAGTATAATACAGGAGTAGAGCACAACACAGGAGTAGAGCACAGCACAGCAGTAATAGCACAGCACAGCACAGCACAACATACAAAGTAGAGCACGCCTAATTAATTCAAGTACATCTTTGGTTAAAAGGAGCAAAGGCAAATCAATGTCAGGTCAGGTCAGAATAGAACGAACAGGCCAAGGTCAAAGGTCAAATCAGGTCAGGGGCAGGAGCTTACCAGAACAAGACAGGCAGGAGCAAGAGCAAGAGCAAGAGCAAGAGCAAGAGCAAGAGCAAGAGTAAGAGCAATAGCAAGAGCAAGAGTAAGAGCAAGAGCAAGAGCAAGAGCAAGAGCAAGAGCAAGAGCAATAGCAAGAGCAAGAGCATTTACCAAACACGCAGCTGCAGCCCCCAAATCCCCAATGCTTACCGCTTTCTAGCCTCTAACATAAACAAGAGCAAGCACTCCTCCTCTCCTTCTTTTACTTCTTCCTCTCTCTCTCTCTCTCTTTCTCCTTCTCTCTCTCTTTCTCCTTCTCTTTCTCTTTCTCGCCCTCCCTCTCTCTTCCTCTCCTCTCCTCTTCCTCTACCCAATCTCACCCACAAAAAAAAAAGGATACAAAAAAAAAGGGATCCATTGGCCACTCCCGATTGGCCCCTTCGCCAGAGCTTTCCTTTCGGTCAAAGCCAAGGTCCCAATTCCCCCAAAAAAAGATTATTGGCACCCGCTGCCGCTACAGGCAACGCTTAACAACCCCCCGTTTAGTGACATAGTAGAGCCCCTTTGCCAGGGATACATACATGGTAACGCACATATTAGCACCTGGTCCCGACGACCTAGCTGTAAAATACCAGTGAAGCCTAATAGTTCACCATAAGCATCTCGGGCGTCTTTTTTTTTTCTCTTTATACCAGTAGCACGCACTACACTTTTGATTCTACACGAATACACTGTTGTTGTCAGGCCACGGTCCAACCAAAGGAAGATCCGACTGGTTGGTGGATCTCTTTTTTTTATGAGAAAAAGAGAAGACGGAAAAAGAGACAGAAATGCTTGGGACAAGGTTCCCCGGTACCTCCATGCACCCGCCGTATTGCAGATACACGCGCCAAGTCACAGGTACAAGTACATTTTCTTTTCACTCTACGAAGTAATACTACTACTGTAATTGTACCTCTACCAGACAAGCCAAGAAAGGAAGCTTCCTCCTACTTGCTGCTTCCTTTTTGACGTTTGCTTTTTCTTTTTCTTTTTCTTTTTTTTTTGTGAGCCAGCTCTGCATTTTGTCACATGCATAAATTTGTGCTTAATCCAACGCTTCACTGCCAGAAGCAAAGCCAAAAAAAAAAAATTACGGAAGCCTAGTTTTCTTGTTGCAACCCACCAACTTCCAGTCGAGCAAATAAAAATAAAATAAAAATAAAAATAAAAATAAAAAAGAGCATCCAAATATCTGATTTCAAACCCCTCCGCAGAATTGGCCGTCGCCGATTTATAATACACCAAAGAATTATGCCCATACATTTTCTATTTGGCCCCAGCCCAGGCAGCCTCCCCTGTCCTTTTTCTTTCCCTTTCTTGCTCCTTATTTCCACCCTTTCTAACAAACCCTTTTTTTCACTAGGTTTATCGCATCTAACCCTATCAACTCCACTAACGTCAAAAAGTTGTTTTTTTTTCAACAAAGCGAAGCGGTGTATCAAGGCCCTCTTTTTTTTTCTTCTTTTTTTTCTTCAAAACATGTGTTACTGTATGTATTATCATCTTCCACGGTCTAAAATCTGACAAATGGAATATTGATGGACACATCGGGCAAACAATCTTGGCTCAACGCTCTCACTTGTGCGTCCGGTGTCCCTCTGGCCCCTTTCCAAAATTTCCTATTGACATCTCAAATATGCCAATCTTTTTTTCTTCTTTTTTTTTTTCCCGCCAAACTGTTAATCATTTTTATCGTTTTCTTCTTCTTTCTCGTTCTTAGGCTTTGGCCTGGCCTGACCTGACCAAAAACTGGGATTCATAACCACCCCCCCCCTGTACCAACCATCCCAAGTTTTTGGCATGAGGAGGGGGGGCAAAGGAAAAAAAAAAAGAAAAAAAGAAATGGATAAATATGGCCATGTGCCAATATTAAAGCAAACCAAAAGCTCAGGTGGCATTTCTGAAGGGGGCAGGCTTCGCTTTCTCTCGTTTCCTTTGCTTTTCCTTTTTTTTTTTTTTTTTTTTTTTTTTTTTTTTTTTTTTTTTTAATTTATCCAAGTCAAAATCCAACGTAAAAAAAAAGAACCTATGCAGTTCATCTCATCTTGATCTACCCAGTATTCACTTTCTCTGTATTTTTCTTCGTTTCTTGTTTCTTTTTTTTCTTCTTTTTTTTTCTTCTTTTCTTTTTTTCTTTTCTTTTTTTCTACGCAAGTAATCTTTTCCCCTAAACCACATTCGCTCACGTTATCTTCATAAAAAAAAGTTGACACGGTTCAGTCTGTGCGCCCCAAAAAAAGAACAAAACCCAACAGAGAAAATGACAAAACCAAACCGTCAAATAACCCCACTTTTCAGAGCATACTATAGCTAACCCAATCTATTGCTCCTTTCGCCTATTTGCCACTCGCCACAGAACCCTAGCCGCAGAGCTATAGAGCTAGGGTCTGCCAATTAGATATCAACCAAAAACGACAATCGACTCTTTTGTTGTTTCACCTACAAGTGACTGCTATATTAAACATTTAGCATAGCCGAAAGCTAAAGTAAATTTACAAATTTGATTTACCAGATTTCTAATTACGGAGTAGTAAACTACTAGTAGTACTACTATGTACACCATAACCACGCGCTGATGCATAAACCGTGCACAAAGCTCACAGCCTTGTATACCAAATCCTTGCATAAACCTAGCCCCGCCCCACAGAATTGGTGTTGCACAAGCCTTTTATCCAACCTTGTCTTATCTCTCCTACTATCAAGCTAGCCATTCGCATCACCACCTCTCACTTTCTCACCAACACGCACCTCTTATTTCATAAACAACACACCAAAAAGAATGCGGATCCTCTACGCCCTCTCTACCCTCCTCTCCGCCGCCGGCTTCGTCCGTGCCAACACCGAAAAAACAATTTTCTCCGCCCCTTCTGCCCTTGTCGCTCCCGCTGCTGCGGACCTCTCGTCCTTTGCTGCGCTCTCGCCCGCGAATAACTCGTTGCGAACTTCTCTTGCCTCTGCATTTCCCGTGGCAGATGCGCCATACGGCGTTGCAACATGGGTCGTTTTGAAAGATTTGGTGCCGGGTCAGCGGTATGAGGTGCGCGTGTGTTGGGCTGCTACTGTATGTTGATTTCTCTCTCTCTCTCTCTCTCTCTCTCTCTCTCTCTCTCTCTCTCTCTCTCTCTCTCGGCATGTAAAACGTTTCGTCTGACAACGCCCAACAGGAACCAGCGGCTTTTAAAATAGAAGCTTACGACTTTCCCACCCTCACCCAGTCCCCCGCCCTACTCTCCTCCCTCCCTTCTCCGCTCTCACCAGCCAACCCCTCCTCCTCCTCCGCCGCTATGCTTCTTCGCATCCTCACAGCCGCCGACTACCTCACCACCAACACCGACCTAATGGCCTCGCCGCCGCCCGTGTTCGCCGATGTCATCCTGGACGCGTACGCGTACAACATTGTCCCGCAGTCGCTGCTGCCGACGATTAGCGTGATTGCGCTGGTGGCCCCGTTGGCGATAGTCCTGAGCCGGGTGCTGGCCAAGTGGATTGGTGCTTTTGCCGTGACGGTGTACGCGGATGATTCAGCAGACAAGGATAAGACTGAGTGAGTGTGGTTTTTTTTTTCCAAGTTAGTATTAATAGTAGTAGCATTGTATCTCTTCTTTCTTTTTTTATTGATATATAGATGGGAATGACGTCACTGGGTCATGTCACGCTCAAAACAACAAGTCATGGCCCCAAAAGCCACGCGTGTTGATTTTTAGTACTTTCGGTGTTTGGTTTCCATGAAAAAATGAGAGAGAAAAATAGAGAGAAAAAAAAAGGAGAAAAAAGTAGTGATATAAACATGACCGTTAAAACGAAGAGCAAAAATGAAAGAGAAAAAAAAATACAAACACTTGATAATGAAGAGTGGATGAAAATGATATAACGCAACACCTTCGCCAAAGAATGACCTCGAATAGCAAGATACCCAACTGCCTACTCCAAAAGAATAAATCATGAGATAGAAAAAGGAAAGAAAATCAGAAAGGGAATATGGAGGGTTCCGAGAGAGAAAAAAAAAGAAAAAGAAAAAAAGATCGTTAAAACATTGGCATGGCACGTGACGCGCATCTTGCCTCGCTTAATAGTTTGGATTGCTGTAGTTTGTGGCAGCCCCGTAGTTGGCCGCTGGCGGCGCGTACTGGTTGTGGTGTTGGTATCCGGAAACAGGAGCTCCGTGGTTGCCATAGGCCGGCTGTCCATGAGCCTGGCCAGTGTGACCGTGTCCATGGTTATGGCTGTGGCTGTGGCTGTGACCATGACCGTGGTTGTTGTAGCCTCCAGCAGCTCCGTAGGGCGGCTGGCCGACAGGCGGCGAGTGGTGCTGGCCGGTCGTCTGGTACGCTGGTTGGCCGCCGTAGCCGGCGCCTCTCGGGCCTTGATGGTGATTCGTTGGGGCAGCGACAGCGGCAGAGGCACCGGGATATGTGCTGTGGTTGGGGCTCGGGTTGTGGTGCGAGTGCGAGCCCGAGTTGGGACGGTTGTATGATGTAGTAGCGGGTGGCGAGCTGTAGTTTGAGCCGGCGTTGGAGCCCTGAAATGGCTGGTTCTTGGGCGCGCCGTGGTACGAGTTCGCGCCGGGCGCCTGGTATGAAGGGTTCGCGGCCTTGGGTGATTGGTGCTGGTAGTTTCCGTGACCAGGGTTCTGCGTCGCCTGGTACGAGGCGGGAGGCGCTTCGCCGCTGTAGCCGTTGGAGGATCCCGAGTTTGAGTAGCCGTAGCTGGATGTCTGGAATCATGTGACTGGTTAGACAAGTGAGATGACAAGACATGAGAGAATGAACTTACCGAAGGCTTGTTGCCACCCATCAAGTTGCTCAGAAGCGCGCCGCCAAGACCACTGATGCCATGCGACTGCTGAGCCGTGGTGCCAGAGCTGTTGCCGCCGTGATAGTTGCTGCTGCTGCTGCCGCTGTTGCTGCCGTTGTTATTATTGCTGTTGCTGCTGCTAGAGCCGCTCGTTTTGCTATTGAACAGGCCCTGAGCCAGCTGAACAGCCATTTTACCGCTGGACAATTTTGAGTTGTTGTTAGAGTTGCTGTTGCCACCGGAAAGGCCGCCGAGGACTTGGCCAGCGAGACCACCGAGACCACCGAGACCACCGGACGAGTTGCTGTGGTTATTGTTGTTGGACTTTCCCTGACTGAGGAGGGCGTTCATAGCGAGAGACTGTGAGCAGAGAATGGCGGGTTAGCTAAAGTAGAGAAGTAGAGAAGAATATTAAAACATACACCAAGGCCTCTGTCGCCAGAAGGACCATCAGCGCCTCTCGCGCTATCGGGCAGAACGGGCTCAATGGTACCATCGGCGTGGCGTTTTGACTGCGACCCGTCCTCAAAGGTGATGATCTCGGGTTGCGGGTATCCATATGGGTGGTCGGCAACGGGATGGGGCGTCATTCCGGTAGGGATAGCCTGAGTCGGAACCTCCCATTGCGACTGGCCAGTGGACAGTTGCACGTAGTAGTAGCGCTTACTAGAGCTATCCCACTGCGCAATCCAGCCAGCGGGCAGCGGCGGCGGCGTAAAGGTTGGACCTTCGGTGCTAGGAGTGCCGGGACCAGGCATGGTTGATGAATAGATGGCGATAAAAAGCACGGATGAGAAATCGCGGGATATAAGAAAGGACCGGACCGATCGGGGTGGGTGGGGGACGGATCCGGACGGCAGATTAGAGACAGAAAAAAAAAAGAGACAGAAAAAAAGAGAAAGAAAAAAAAGATAAGCGAAAAAAAAAGAGAAATAAAATCAATGGAATAAAAAGTGACAGAAGAAAAAAAAGAAAAAAAAAAGAAAAAAGAAGAAAATAAACAAGAGAGAGAGAGAAAACGGGTGGCGCGGGGTGGAAAAGTGACGACAGCGTCGAAAGTTGGGAAATCCAAGTCAAAGAAACGCAACGCAAACTGACTAGAGCTGTACTGTAGCAGCAATTAATCGATTGAGTTGAGAATATTGAGCTGAAAAGAGGAAAAAAATCGAGCAAAGGTTTGGAGGGGGGGCCCGAGAAAGAAAAAAAAAAAGGATAAAAGAAAAAAAAAAAAGACGAGGAGGAAGAGAGGAGAAAAGCTGCAAACAAGGACTGAACTGAATCCAATCAAGGAATTATCAATCAATCCATCGACCGACGCAGGCAAAAGAAAGCAGCCATCAATAAATAAGAGAGGAAAGCAAATATTAACAGCCTCGTGGCGATTTATCAGATGACTCAAGTGTTTTGTTCACGATAGAGAAGGGAAAAATGAAAAGGAAAAAGAAAATGAGAACGGAAAAGAAAAGAAAAGAAGAAAATAATATTGTAAATGACAAAATCTACACCGTATAACAAAAGCCGCAGCAACTTCGCTTTCTTGACGCAGAGGCAGGAATTCGGCAGGGCAACTACCAAAACCTACGGAGTACGTACTACTTACTACGTAGTATGTACTCTGTACGCAGTAAGTACTAAGTAGTATGTATGAGCAATAAATTACGATAAAAGGTAGGAGCAATTTTTAACGCCGGCCGGCTATATCGCCGTCTTTTTTTTTTTTTTTTTTTTTT
>LKBB01000009.1:65838-77316 GCA_001513885.1 Thielaviopsis musarum
AAAAAAAAAAAAAAAAAAAACAGACGGAAGACGAGACGAGACGAGCTTGCATTGCATGAAAGCTACAGCGGAAGGTGCAACACACGCAGTGCAGATAGAGAACTGCTTGTTTCCTTCTTGATGTGTACTTGGTGCATACTAAGAGTACTTACTACGTAGGTTCTTTCAGCATCACTACTCCGTAGTACTAGTAGAGTAGTATTACTATTAGTTACTGTTTGGCTCATGTTTCTTATACCTCTTCTTTGTAATGGTACTTACTACGTACAATCTTTCCCTCTTTCTGCTATTTCTTTGTGCTTCTTTGCCAACCCCGCTCTTGATCAATTTTTTTTTTTCTTCCCTAAAAGCTTCACCAAAAAACTGAGGCCAGACAAAATCGACAACACCAAAGACAAACGTCAATCAATCAATCCTTCACCCAAAGAACTTGTAAAATGACGGCCTTTTTTTTTTTCTTTTTTTTCTTTTTCTACGCAGTATTTTGTATTTCATAGTACTAGTAGTACTGTGTACACAGTAGTATCGCTTTTCTCTTCCCAGTTAATCGCTCTTTTTTTTTTCAGCTTATTTATTTTACTGCTTATACTCTGTACTGCCTTAGCTTCCCTATAAACCGCCCGCTTACAGGGCTCCCCGAGCCGCTGATGGCGCTACCTTTTTACAACTCAGCCCCCCCTAATGGTCAGCAGCCACACGGGACAGTGTTTCCTCTAATCTCGCACTGTTTAACACCAATTATCAATATACATGCACAGTGTAGCCTTACATATATCGCACCGTCAGCCACGCCACCGCTGATGAATGGCAAAGCCATCATCACCGCTATTTGCGAGTGTTCCGTAGTATTTGCCTCTGGGCATCTGACTACTTGTAGAGTAGAGTAGACTGGACTGGACTGGACTGGACTGGACTGACTGACTGACTCAACTCAAGACAACTCAAGCAGCAAAAGCCAAGCTTAGCCGCGGGTATACAAGTATTCGTAGATTCATAACTCAGGGCCTATACCCTAACTAACCCCCATTTATCGCATCATATCGCCCCCCACGCTCCCAGTGTCCAGTTCTTTTCTTGGATATTCGCCGCCGCTCGCATCATCCCGCCCGAACCCATCCCCATACTCAGCCGCTGCGATTTGAGATCGACTTCACTTGACCGGACCGCCCCGGCCAGGCCAGTCTGCAGCCACACTTCGCGGTCGACGGCTGCAATCGCCATGACTTTGAAGTGGCACGCCAGACTGGCGCCACACCACGCGCCAATCGTCTCGAGAGCGCGCATCTGGCCCTGCACGGGCGTCGGCGGCTTGTTCTTTTGTAAGGCAAGATCAATCTTGTCGTCTTCGGGCGTGGCATTGGCTGCATCGTGCCATACTTGGTCGTTTTCAGCTGATTGTGTTGTTGTTGCTGATGGTGATGTTGATGACGTACTTCCCGTAGTAGCAGTAGTAGCAGTAGTAGAAGTAATAGCAGTAGTAGCAGTAGTAGCAGTAGTAACAGTAGTAGCAGTAGTAGCAGTAGTAACAGTAGTAGCAGTAGTAGCAGTAGTAGCAGTAGTAGCAGTAGCAGCAGTAGTAGCAGTAGCAGCAGTAGCAGCAGTAGCAGCAGTAGTAGTCGTAATAGAATTAGTAGAAGTCGGGGCCGCGGCTGGCGCTTTTGGCACGACCACGGGCGGAGCGGCATTTCCACGCCGCAGCTTAGGGTTACTCTTGTATGCCTCGGCGCCGCGACCAGTTACAGGGTTCCAGCCACGGGCTTCAACCAGAGCAAGCAGCTCATCGTAGATGCGACCCTTGAGCCCAATAATGCGCGAGTTGCCACCAATAAACATGATGCGTGCCATGCAGATAGCGCGCACGTCCAGCGGCAGACGCAACAGGTGGTTGTAGATGAGAAGATGCAGCGGCAGCTCGTTGTCGTCAAAGTTGGAGGCAGCGTAGTTTTGTCTTTCCAAAAAAGTGCTTTCGCAGACCTCGGCCAGTCGGGCAAACGACAGGTTGACGCGGCAGTGCGAGCTGACAGAGCGCAGCGGAACTTCAATATAGTGGTCATTGGAAGCCGAGAGTGGCGAACTAGCATCGGTCATATCTTCCGTCTCGTCCTGTTCCTGTACCGTCGGCAGTCCCTCGCTCTTGGCTTTGCTCTTACTCTTGCTCTTGGTCGCCAATGTTTCTGATGCTCGGCACCACATTAGACGACTAGCCACCTCCTCGACCTCTTCAAAGCTAATCACGTGCTCGTCGCTCTCGCCTTTATCTCTCAAGTAGCCATGCTTAATCAGCTCGTCGTGCAGCAGCTTGTGTAGCTCCTCGATGAGCATCTTGCCTGCGCGGACGCTGCGAGTACAGCGCACTTCGCGGTATTCGTAGATGCTGGTGACCACAGTCTCATTCCAGCCAATATCAACAACCAGTCCGGACCGGACACCGGCGCCGATTGTAGCCATAACGGGCGAAGAGAGAAGCGAGACGGTTGGCGAGTGAAAGCGTTTAAAGAGGATCTCGAGAGTAGTCGATAGGAGCGGCAGCGGCAGCATTGAAGGCACAATAACAGCCATTCGTCGGGGGCGGGAGTCGATAAGGAGAAGTCTGCAACAAGTTAATCTAGTCAGCATAGACTCAAATAAATCAAGATAATACACCATTGCTGAATTACCGTGAAAAAGCATCTCGCAACACACGATCCAACTTGTCGTGAATCAGTCCCAGATCAGCTTCCCGCAGATTATACTGCCACAACTCATAGTCTTTTCCCCAGTCCTTTCCGGTGGGCCGCTTCCGCCACGCATCATGGTAGCCCGGTAGAAACACCCGAAAGTCGCCAACCCGCCGCTGCTGATCAGGCCCGAGCTGCAGCCGGGCCTTGGGCACGTTGTCGCCGGCAAAACCCACTCGCACAAAGCGCGAGCCGATTTCAATAATCACCAGATCCTCCTCGGCACGCAGTGTTGATGGCGAGCTGAATGTGGCGGCTGTGCTTCGGCTCGGCGTGGCTGGAACGGCCCGGTCGGCGCTGCTGCCGCTGCCGCTTCCGCTTCCGCTTCCGCTGCTGCTAATGCCGGCTCCGCTTGCGCCGCCGCCCCGGATATTGGTGATGGTGCGGTGCGGAAGGCCGGCCGATGGTGTAGACGCCATTTTTTGGAAAGTGGGGGGGGGGCAGGCAATTGGCCGGAAGGCGGATTTGTTGCGTTTATTTTGGCCGTTGGCCGTTAGCCAGTCTGTTTATTTATTGTGGTGAAGCTCCTGTTCTGGTTGTGACGTTATCGACAACTGGAGCTGTTTAGATGCATTGCCCCTCCATGTGTATAAAGGGGCTCATGTTATAGCGGGGTATTGCAGCAAATGCATCGGAGTCACTGTGGCAACGACAAAGGTCCTTTGGCATACATTAAGTGGATCCAGGTCAATTGTTTACTAGTTATCAAAATAGCAAGCTTCCACAAAGTACCCTTTAGCCATTACTTGGGCGAACCATGCATTTACTTTTATATTTATTTTAGCAGCCATTCTTTTACCACAAATTTATTTCCATATTAAGTTCTTAGAAATTCTTAACCAAAACACGTCAAGGGACGATCCTTTAGTGACTCTCAACTTAAAACCCTAGGGTTGACTCTTCTGGAACGCGTTGCCCGGGGCGTTCTTTGTATGGCTTTTCTTTGGCTTTTTTTTGTGCCAAATCCAATGCCCCTACTTGATTAGCGCGTATCTAAATCGCTCCCATCAAACTATATTTAAAGAACAAGAGAGATGGGTATCAAAGGGTTCGGTTATGAACGCGTCCCGCGTAGATACACAACAAGCTAACTATCGCCAGTCTCAATGACGAACTTCGTGGCTCTGGCCAGGCCATTGCCGTGGCAAAACTGGCCATGGACCATCTAGAGCGCACAGGTAGACGATTGCGCATTGCCATCGATATCGCCATTTGGATGTTCCAGCTGCGCTCGTCCAAAGGTATGTATATGGTTATGGTTACTGTCTTGCTTTGCTCTTCAGCTGACCAGATCCAGGCGGCTCAAACTCCGATGCCCGCGGTCTCTTTTATCGAATTGTGCGCCATCTTTCGCTGGCTATTGAGCCCGTTTTCGTCTTTGACGGCCCCAATAAACCCAAAGTCAAGCGCAACAAGTCGTCCGTCCGCAGTGAAGGAGCCAAAGCAGCAATGGCCCAGGCAAAGCAAATCATCCGTATGTTTGGTCTCAAGTACCACGATGCACCGGGAGAGGCCGAAGCCGAGTGTGCTCTGATGCAGCAACGGGGAGTGGTTGATGCCGTACTAAGCGAAGATATCGACACCATCATGTTTGGCTGCACAAAGACACTGCGATATGTCCACAACACCAACAAAAAAGGCCAGGCCACCCACGTTAGACAGTTTGACAGTGACCGAATCGGCCGGGACCACGGACTCGACCGCGAGGGCATGATTCTTGTGGCCATGATGAGTGGTGGCGATTATGACCCAAACGGCATTAAAAGCTGCGGTGTCAAGGTGGCCAGCGAGGCTGCGCGCGCTGGCTTTGGCCGGTCGCTGTGTGCCCTCAAGAGTGCCGACAAAGAAGGCATCCGCCAGTGGCGCGAGTCGCTTCAACACGAGTTGCACACCAATCAGCGCGCGTTCTTTCGACAGGTGAACAAGTCGCTGAATATACCCAAAGATTTTCCCAATATGGAGATTCTGCGCTACTACACACATCCCGTCGTCTCGGATGTGCGTGTAATCGATCAGCTGGGACAATTGCCGGCGTCGGAGTGGGCTAAGCCTATCGATATCGTCAGGATGCGCGATTTGGTCCGGGACTACTTTGACTGGGATTATCTCGGCGGTGCCTGCAAGCTGATCAAGGTCATTAGCCCGTGCATTCTGGTGCAAAACCTTTTGGCCATGTCCCAAGACTCTAGTAGAGATACGATTGGCGTGGATGAGCGGGAGAATCGAGAACAACAAGTCATCAAGAGCATCAAGAGCCGGCGGCAGCATGAGAGCACCGATGGAACACCGGAGCTGCGAGTCGAGTATAATCCGTTTGAAGTCGTTGGGCTAGATATTGCGAACGAAGAAGAAGGCGTGGTGGCGGCTACGCGCGGCGGTCTGGCTACCAACAGCGACGACGAGTTTGATGTAGCAGGCGCCGACGCCGACGCCGACGGCGATACCCAGCCAATTACGATATGCAACCCGACGATCAAGGTCTTTGGCTGGGTTCCAGAGGTCATTGTGCGTCTTGGGGCTCCGATGTCGGCCGAAGATTTTGACGAGACTCTGCGCAGAAAAGCGTGCAAAGCCCGGACAACTTCGTTTCAGCGGTCTCGGTCAGGACGAAGCGACAATCTGACGCAGGGCACTCTTAATGAGTGGGCTACTTCGCCACAGAAAAAGACGTCGCCGATAAAACGGACAGCATCAAAAGTTTCAGCCTCGTGCTCAAATGCCCGAAAATCACCCGACGTGGTGCCGTTGAATCCGTGGGAAGCTGCGGGCTCGAGGCAGGTGCCGACTACAAGCAAGAGCGCCCACGCTCCTTCCTTGTCTTTGAAGCCCCGGGAAGAAAATATCCCGCGGGCTGCGCAAAAGTCTCCGAGCCGATCGGTGAAGCTCAACACAGACTTCTGGGACATGCCGCTCCCGGAAATTCCGGAGCTGCCGCGGTTACGCCAAGATCCGACGTCGCCACGGCCGAGAACACCGGAGCAAGCGGAACCCCAACCGATGGCCCGGTCTAAAACCGCACCGATATTCATCGACTTGAGTTCTGAGCCAGCTAGTGTGATCTCTCGTGAACCAAACTTGTTTACCCAGAAGCTCCAAACCAGTAGGTCGCAGAGTTCGTCGGTACTCAGCGTCAATCGTGGTGTGTCTAGGCCATTGGCTGGCATGGCTCGGCTGTCAGAGGCTTCGTCCAAGAAGCGGGCCGTGAATCTGCCGACCTCACGTCAGGCCAACATTGACTTGTGCTTCAGCAGTTCGCCGCCCTTGCCAGAACCCGAGTCGTCTCGGCGGAAGCCGCCCGCTTCACCGCTTGCTTCAAAGTCGGCGAAGCGCACATGTACTACTACTACTACTACTACTACTACTACTACTACTACTACTGTAACAATCAGCGATGATGAAGGCGGGCATCAGGGCGAAGACGACATTGTAGTGCTCAGTGATGATGACGATCAAGGTGAAGGCGAGAGCAGCTTGTTTTTGTCTCTAGACAGCATTCCCAAGGCTGGGGCCTCTAGTAGATGGCATTGACGACATTAGAATAGCATCACTTAATGTAACTAAACCCTTATGGCATCAAATTCAGGGTTAGTTTGCCCACCTGCGGCATAAAAAAAGGTCCCTCTTCTGAGCCGGAGCTTTAAGCAGCCCGACCGCGCTTGAACTTGCCAGAAACAAACAAATTAATGAAAAACCTGTACCGGCATTTTTTTTCTTCTTTTTTTTTTTTTTTTTTTTTTTTTTTTTTCCCCCTCTCGTTCTTGTCTCAATCTAACCAGTAAAATTTACTGTCGCAATTCGCTTTACTTGTGATAATTTGAAGCGCTTCATTTCTGTTGTTTGTCTTTTGGCTATAGGAATATTTTCCTTGCTCTTTTTTTTTCCCCCGATTTTTTTTTCTATTTTCTTCCACTGAAATCCGCCTGAAAGTTAGCCCTCTACTTTACTGTTTACAGCAAACTGCGCAAAGCCAATCCAAACCAAGCCGACCGAATAAGAAAAAAAATAAATAGCCAGTCATTTTTCTCGCCTCACGCCACTTTCCGCCCCAAATACGCAAGAAACCACCCACCCATACACATACACACACACACACACACACACAATGTTGCTGGGTCTTGTTTCCCGAGGCCGCGCCAGCCTTGCCCGCTTTGCCGCCTCAACCCCGACTTCGACTCCGATCTCTTCTCTCCCGAGCGCCCGCTTTGCCGCATCGCACTCTAGAAACTCCCGCACAATGCCGTCGTTTACCGCCTCGCCACTATCAAAGCGCTCGTTCTCGTCGTACCTCGTGACGCCCAAGGAACTGTCCGAGGCGCTCAAGAAGAACCCCACGTCGCCGATTAGCACGGATCCCCGCGTGATTCCGCTATGCGCGGCGTGGTTCATGCCGAATGACGGGCGGACCGGCCTCGAGGTCTTTTTGGAGCAGCGCATCCCCAAGGCTCGCTTCTTTGACCTCGACCAGGTCGTCGAGAGACACAGCGAGTACCCGCACATGCTGCCGTCGCCCAAGGACCTGGCCACGGCCATGAGCGAGCTGGGCATTCGCATTGATGACACCGTCGTCGTTTACGATACCCAGGAACTCGGCATCTTTAGTGCGCCGCGCGTGGCCTGGACGCTGCGCGTGTTTGGCCACCCCAAGGTGCACATTCTCAACAACTTCAAGCAGTACGTGGCTGAGGGCCTGCCGACCGAGTCGGGCGAGTTCTACCCCGTCGATGTGTGCACATACCCCATCCCGAAGCTGGCCGAGTCCAAGGTGGCTAGCTTTGAGCACGTCAAGAAGGTGGCGGCCGAGTACGGCACGGCCGGCGCCGAGACCGAGGGCGTGCAGATTGTCGATGCTCGCGGCGCCGGCCGCTGGACCGGCAAGGACCCCGAGCCGCGCGAGGGCCTGTCATCGGGCCACATGCCGGGCTCGTTCAACGTTCCGTTTGGCGAGGTTCTCGACCCGCAGACCAAGACGTTCCTAGACGTCGAGTCGCTCAAGAAGCTGTTTGCGGCCAAGGGGCTGAACCCGGATAAGCCGATTATTGCGTCGTGCGGCAGTGGCGTGACGGCGTGTGTGGTGGAGACGGCGCTGGAGCTGGCGGACTTTGGCACGGCCGAGACGCGCAGCGTGTACGACGGCAGCTGGACGTAAGTGGCATTATTAGTACTACCATGGGAAGTACCCGACTAACACATAATTTACAGTGAATGGGCGTCGCGCATCAAGCCCGCAGACGGCCTGATTGTCAAGACGGCCGAGACGGAGACGGAGAAGAAGCCTGAAGCCGAGGCTGAGAAGAAGTCGGCATGCTCATAAGCCGCTACACAACACCAACTACGCAACTAAAACACCACTCTACCCTTTAGGCAGAACTTCATCACCTGACCTGCCAGCTGATCTAATTCCTGCAATATCCTTTCTCTTAAAAAAAAATACCCATGCTTCAGAGTCTGATACAGGAAGACCTCAGTGTAACGCTCCACTTTATTCTACTCTGATCTCATCCCCCGATTTTATTGCCTCCTCTCTGTTTTTGCCATTTTATTTCTGCTCTCTTTTTATTTTATTTTTTATTTTATTTTTTCTTTGGGGGGGTTTCTTTAAGGTTACGCACTGACAGGAAACAAAATCCTGAATTGTATTCAAAGTTTATTCTTCTTTTTGCGTGTCTTCTCTTATCAGAGATGTCACTTTTATTTTTCTGATACTGTAATACTACGGATCTCATAGAGACCCTTTTCTTTTTGGTGCCATTAAATGGATGGCTGCCTTTGTTCACTTAAAACCCGCTTGTCGTTCAAATGCATGTTTCTAGACAAAGTTAAAGTGGCCCCTCTTTTCTCGGTATGACATAAGCCACATGGCTTTCACCGAAGGCTAGAGTGGGGGTCTGAATGCCAATTAATCCCAAGCAGCCACATTTGGCTCGCTGAGTAGCGCCCCACATATTCCCCCTTGAGGACTAGTTAGGGCTTTCTGGACTACGAAATCCACCTTGCGCCTCATCTACACCAAAATTGGCGCCGCAATGCCCATTTTTTGTGGGTGAAATGGACAAGCCCCGCCAAAAAAAAATAATTCGTGGCGACCCATTGGCCTGGCCCAGTAGAGCGTAGCCAGCCTATTCTCGCGTCTCCCCCAATATCTCGACTTTTTGACCTTTGGTCTCGATCTTTCTCTCCCCCCTTCTCTTTTTGGAATCTATTCCGGAAACTTCTTTAGTCGTCTTTCCCCCAATCACACATATTATTCACAATGGCTGATCGTGCTGGTGGTGCTGGTGGTGCCCGTGGTGGCTTTGCTTCTCGTGGTGGTGAGCGCGGCCGTGGTGGCCGTGGTGGCCGTGGCCGTGGCCGCCGTGGTGGCAACAAGAACGAGGAGAAGGAGTGGCAGCCCGTTACCAAGCTGGGTCGTCTTGTCAAGGCTGGCAAGATCTCCAGCATGGAGGAGATCTACCTGCACTCGCTCCCCATCAAGGAGTACCAGATTGTTGACAACTTCCTGCCCAAGCTGAAGGATGAGGTCATGAAGGTTAGTTTTCTTGGTTCTTTGAGGTGCTTTGGACGCGGGCTTTTTGGGCGAGCTCTTGGATGTTTCTCGACGGCGATTCTATTTCGACGACTGGATTGAGGGCAAAACGGCTCCGAAAATCGACTCCGAACGATACCGATTACGACTTTTTTTTTTCGACGACAACGCGCAGCCGAACGCTGAAACCACCGACACGAGCATAAGCTTCGAAGATCTGCACCGATTTCCACGTCAAATTAAAATTAAAAATTAAAACACCAAAAAACTACGACGTCCCCCAAATCGACGACGAAACATTCAAGGCTCCCATGAAAAACCCAAACCAAGGTTTTTTTGGTGGGCCCCAAACATTTGCTAACGCGGGTTCTTCCCACCAACAGATCAAGCCCGTCCAGAAGCAGACCCGTGCCGGTCAGCGCACCCGCTTCAAGGCCATTGTCATCATTGGTGACTCTGAGGGCCACGTCGGTCTGGGTATCAAGACCTCCAAGGAGGTTGCTACCGCTATCCGCGCCGCCATCATCATTGCCAAGCTGTCGGTCATCCCCGTCCGCAGAGGTTACTGGGGTACCAACCTGGGTGCTCCCCACTCGCTGCCCTGCAAGGAGTCCGGCAAGTGCGGCTCGGTCACCGTCCGTGTAAGTAGCATTATTTATGGATCGAGGCTCGTGGAGAGTAGTGTGCTAATTCGTCATAGCTTATCCCCGCTCCCCGTGGTACCGGCCTGGTTGCCTCGCCCGCTGTCAAGCGTTTCCTCCAGCTGGCTGGTGTCGAGGATGCCTACACCTCGTCGTCTGGTTCCACCAAGACTCTGGAGAACACCCTGAAGGCCACCTTCTCGGCTGTTTCCAACACCTACGGCTTCCTGACCCCCAACCTGTGGAAGGAGACCAAGCTGATCCGCTCTCCCCTCGAGGAGTACGCCGACACTCTGCGCGAGAAGCGCTACTAAATTTCCTATCCTCTTTGAGAAGTGTCTTTGCTGGGCCATGGCTTGAAAGAGTCTTGATTCCGGCTTTGTGCTAAAAACAAAAAGGAAAAGTTTTGGAAATTAAGGGCGTTTTTGTTTTTGCGTGGTTGGTTGGGTAGACGAGTCTTAAAAAGATGATGATGACGCGCTACTGCCCTGTTTGTATGTTTTCGATAAAAAAGGAAGAAGCATGCAGAGGGTTAAGACTATCATGAATGAAATAAGAACAAAAAAAAAACACAGAAACTAAACACTTTCTTTTTTTTTTTTGGCATGTGAATGAGGCTTTGGACGTGCTTGAAAAAATGAAGATTACAAAAAAAAGAAGCGAGCGGATCAGAGCTCTCGATTAGGAAAAAGACTGCAGTAAGAATCCTTGTTAATTTAACAGGAACAAGAAGTGAGACAAATTGAAGGTGAAGAAAAGAATAAACCTACTCCGTAGTAACGGGATTGTCAATTTAAGAGCGATGATCTTTATTTTTTTTATTCATTACTCTCATGGAACCCGGAAGTTATGGAGAGACCATCTTTATTTTTGTATGGATGTATTAGTAAAGGTGTTGAGCAGGGGCTAAGCTAAGCCTTTTATCTTTATTTATATTATTTTACACCCAAAATCCCGGGCGCAACTTTGCGGGAGTTTCTTTTTTTTTTTTTTTTTTTTTTTCTCAAGGGGAGAAGAGATTATTACTTATTACTAGTAGTAGTACTATTAGTTACCAACTGCTGGAGACTGACCAAGTCGGGCAATCATCGCTTTGTATCTATTTCCCTCGGAACATCAGGAATAACATCGAAAAAGAATAAAAAGAAAAGGAAAAAAAGAATAAAAAAAGAATAAAAAAAGAATAAAAAAAGAATAAAAAAAGAATAAAAAAGAATAAAAAGAAAAGAGAAAAAAAGAAAAAAAGAAAAAGAAAAAGAAAAAGAAAAAAAAAGGTTGCATGAGCTGAAGATAAGCCCCCCCTTGTGCATCCCCTAGTTCGTATACAAGACAGTAAAACATGTGGCAAGCCATGACGATCCAAACAATAAAAACTTCTGCTGTACAGTAATAAATACTAAAGCCAGAAACCAGGAACAAAGTTTCACACTTGACTGCGTAGGGCCCCTTTCCCCTATTATCTTTTCTTTTTCTTGACCAGTCACCTTTTTTATGTTTTCTCTGCTGGATGGCGGAACAAGATAATTCATTTAGCTCATGCATGTATAAAAAGAAAAGAAAGTGCAAGAAAAAAAAAACACATCTCCCCCCCCCCCCC
>LKBB01000009.1:80859-99308 GCA_001513885.1 Thielaviopsis musarum
GGGGGGGGGGGGGGGGACGTGAGTGGGAAAAGGAAGATATGTACCAAATTTCCACATCAGAGCCCATCGAAAGAATGCAGTGGATGATGGGCCTGAGGTGAGATACGCCACGCAGAATCCGGCGTACATCTCCCATACTGTCACGCAAAGACGCGCAGGAAGATCTGGGCGAGGAGAGGCGCGGGGTCGCTCGTTCAAACATGAGCATGATGAGGATTTGTGACGAAAGATACTCTTGCTCTACCCCCACCACGCAGTTAGACAAAATAGGCCTTTTTTTTTCTTCATAAAAAAGAGAGGGTATAACTTGCCACTGGGCTTGAGCTCATCGAAAGAGTCAGCCGTCGTGTTCAAGCCATTGCTGTCGCAGTATCTGAAAAATTCAGCACAGAAGAGGCTGATGATATTACTGATAGGATACTCCATGATGATTGTGATGTCGTTTGGATCCATGGCAGTGGCTGTAGCTTTCTAAAAAAGAACATATATATATATATAAGAAAACATGACAGAAAGAGTCGCATTTGGGTGAAGAAAAGAAGAAAAACAAGAAAGTCATCGGCGACCTGCAAATTAACTCGTTTGCAGACAGAAAATCTTTGAATCCACCTCGGTGGCAAAGAACAAGTACCGCCCGTCCGACCTTGCGCTATTCTATTGATTCGTAGTGGCATTGCCTCTAAAGACACCATCGTCAACTGCATTCTTATCATGTTTGTTGTACAGTCTTGGAGTAATAGCAGCCTCCATTTATCTTTACATAGACAAAAGCCACAGCCTACAATATCACGACAGACAGATAATAATACACTGAAAAGTCCTGAGTAGCTTTTCCTTGCCACTCACATAATGCTTATAAGTGGAGACCATGATACTGAAACTACGTCATCTCTCAAGACCCAGAAACTGTTCCAAAGTACTATGTACTCTGTATATTCTAAAAATGCACCCATTGAAGCTAAAATAGCACTGCAAAAATAAGCGTCCTAGTCAATAAGCCAAATAAATATCTTGACAAAGAAAGTTCAGATCCTCATCTTCAATTGTATACTTTTGCCCAAAATCATCAACTTATATCAATTACACGACGCTCAGCGGTTGAAAGGAATTTGTGTAACCATTGGAATCCGCATACATGTAAGCTAGATCCTTATATGTCAAGCCAACTTGCTCATACTGTGTGCACAAAAGAAAAAAAAAAAAAAAAAAAAAAGGAATGCAAGTAGACATCCCTGCATAGACAGAGAAAAATAAAAGGTGAAATTTATATCGACAACGACAGGATTCGAACCTGTGAGGGCGAACCCATATGATTTCTAGTCATACCCTTTAACCACTCAGGCACGTTGCCAAGTACGTTTTTTTTTAACGTTTAATAGCCATTATATATTTAACTCGGAAACAGGCCAACTTTTTGGTCTCTTCTGTCTGTCTCGTTACAACACTACCGCTTTGGAGCCTTAAAGTTCTCTTTTGTGTTTTCTCTTTCTTTTTTTCCCCATCATTCTTAGGGTTAAATGTTTTTTTTTGGTCTTTTCAAATGCAAGTGGCCAATGAAGAAGAGAGATCCAACCCCAGAATAGTAGTCACAATACTACGGAGGTCGGGCGTATAAAAAAAAGACACAAACTTTATACGACCGACCTCTGTACAGTGTAGTTTTGCAGGAAGTTTTTACCTGGATGGAAAGACTGTGGTAGGATTCAAAAAATCTAAAAATAAAACATACAACACCGGGTATTCGCACGTGGTCACCCACCGTACTACTAATCCAGCGCTCTGCGGCTTGACTAAGGGGGAGCAGACGGGACCCCGTATTTTCCGCAGGCTATGGTCGTATGTGCTAAGTAATGTGATTATCCGGTTATAAAATGGTACGAATCCCTGCCAGCTCGACAAAATGCGACATCTTCCCATTTGCAATAAAAAGGCCAACCACATATATGCTATACTACAGCACAGAGCTTTCTGCCGCTTGCTCATAAACTGAAAGAAACATCTAAGGTAATTGATAAGAGATGGACGGAGACGAAAGACACGCAGCAGACGCGGTAGTGATTTCCACAGCTGGCAAGGCAGATAGGCTGGATCAGAGCAACTGAAGCTGAACTGGTGGAACTGACAGAGCAAGAGGATACGAACTAGAAGTATAAACAGATCCAATAACAGAAAAGAATGCTGTGTATTTGTAAAGAATGATTTCTTTTCCTCTCTCAAGTCTGAATACTCAGCTTATATGCTCAATATCTTGTATGACAACTCTCATTCTAGCCTCAAGTTATTCTTACCATTGTCTTTATTTGGCAGATGTAGCATCTAGTGTTTTAAAGCATTTTACAGGTAGTAAAGAAAATTGATAAGTGCTGAATACACCTGTTCCTTTGGACCAAAAATAAACACCATCTTTTTAGCATTCTCTCTCTTTTCTTTTTCGTTTTTTTGCTCTTCTGTTTCAGGTGTAAAAGGCACCTTGACGACTAGCGGCCTTCTTTCTCAGGACTTGATAAAGTTTGTGGCTTCTATAGTTGTATTTTGTATTACACTTGAAGGGATACACACTTTAGTAATGCATGAATCCATTCAGAGTTGTAACGTTTTGGGTCTCTCGTAAATCAAGCGATATTAGCATATAGTAAGTAAAGTAAAAGAAGTTCGAATTGTACTAAAACTAGATAGGGAGACTATGAGATATATAAAGAAGGGAAACCAGGCGTAGTAGAGTCGTAATGTGGCGCAACCAGAGTTGCGCCACAGAACAGTGTGGCAGTACGAATCGGTCGTTGTGGAGAATGCCGATTCGTACCGATTGACCAATCTCAAAACGTGACAAGAGTAGAAGCAAGTAGATTCTGCCCTTGTTACAAAATCTTTGAATATATCAGATGACACTTATTTACAGAGTACTCTATACAAATGTATTCCATAGCAAAATTAGATGTTTGACAACTAGCAGGCCATCTAAAATAATGCGGAGAGATTTAGGGATAGCCTTGTAATGTACATATGTGTCATAAGCGAAGTCACTCATTGAAGCCAGAAGTCAAGACTACTGTAGGCTAGGGCTCCTTAGACCCTAGAACGCAAGGCTTCAACGCGTGTTTAATACTAAAACATCTCTCATGTATATGCAAATGAAACGGCTATAAACAAATAACATCCTAGTACGTAACGCCAATTCTCGTTCTCATTTGTGTGTGATTGACCATGTACAAACTACATCCTGAGATCCCTCTGTGGTCTCTCCCAAGAGAGTTGATGACTAGGCGACATATTAGTGCAAATCGTTCATGTAGGAGTAAAGGCCTGAGCCACGCTAGTAATGGTAGTAGAAAAGAAAAGGGCAGAGGTCTTTATAGTGACTATGCCACTTGTTAGCACATGGCTCGAATGGCTGGTATGATTTTCCTAATAGAGGCAGAACGACGCTGAAAAATGTGACTTCCTAGGATTAGATTCTATTCCTCATATGTTTCTCTTTTAGTATATTACTAAATATGTTACAAAGAAATGCATCATTCAACTTTGTGTAACATGAAAAAGAAAATCATGAAACAGTAAACAAGGACGCTGTATAAAAGAGTGAGGCGGCTTTCATGCTGTCAGTAATAGTTCATAGAAAAATAATAAAGGCACAGCTTGAACTCTAGCCTGTTAATACAATATTGCATATATATGTATATATATATATATACTATTAAAACGGCCTTATGAGATAGAAATCTCGACGCTGGTTGTTAAGCTTGTTTTCTTACACAGTAAACTCCTTTACAGCTCACTTCTAAGCAATGACGAAATCGCCTTTGCCAAAAATAAAAGAGGGAATTTACAAGTAGTTAAGCGAAAGAATTCAAAAAGACATACAACACCGGGTATTCGCATGTGGTCACCCACCATACTACTAATCCAGCGCTTTGTAGGTTAACTAGGGGAGAGCGGACGGGATCCCGTGCTTTCTACAAGCTATGGTCGTATGTTGTTTTCTGTGTTCAAAAGAGGCCTTTTGAAGAATACTCATCAATAAGATTATTGAAAGAAAAGAAAACAAAAAAAAGAGAAAGGTTAACATTTTTTAACTATTGATCCAAGGGAGGTAAAATTGCATGCTAACTATTGTTTTGGTCTGATTTGTTATTAGACTAAAAGAACAGTCTATGCATTACACATTTCATAGGGTTATATAGAGGCTATTGAATGGCCTCAATTAGTGCCATTGTTCTACCTATTCAATCTAGTTAAATAGATGTAAATGATTCATTCAACTAGTAACGATCATGAAAAAGATCAAAACGTAAAAAAAAAACATACAACACCGGGTATTCGCACGTGGTCACCCACCGTACTACTAATCCAGCGCTCTGTGGCTTGACTAAGGGGGAGCAGACGGGACCCCGTATTTTCCACAGGCTATGGTCGTATGTGCTTGTCTCTGTAGGATTTGGAGCCTATAAGGGAAATAATTTTCAAAAAAATACGGCGGCCGCGCATTCGGCACTGGACGGGAGCTACTAGAATGCTCCGCACATGATGCTGTGGCCCTGTCTGCATTGAGAGGCCAAAAAATCTCTGTCCGGTATTTAATTTGGTGTCATATATTCTCTTTCAGAATCAAGGTAGACATTAAATAGCTCAATCAATCAGTCATATACACTCAAAACTCCTATATACTATGGATTTAAGATTCAGAGCTAAGACTTGCTACTAATAGTACTACTCCATAGTATTGCTTATGCCGCGCCCCTAGTTAAGTGGGAAGTGGCTATAACGCTTTGCCCTCGAGTTCAAGGGTATGACAACGTATAAGGAGAAGTAGTCAAGTTGTCTAGATTAAGTCTAAGCTAAATATCTAACAGTGAATTATAGAGGTTATATACTAGTCTAAGAAGCCTTAGAGTGAACCAACTGTAAGGCAAGCATAACCGCGGCCCATGGCTAAGTCCGGCCGTGCCCGAACAGTGGCCGCAAGTGATAAGGCCATTTGACCGGTCCAAGAACGTGATGTAACCAGTCCGAAAACGTGACAGTGGCCAGAGTATGTCAGAAGTAGTGATTTCCTCAACCGGAGTATATCAACACAGCAATAACTGGCAGCTAAGTAGACAGGGATCCCATCTTGAGCATACTATAGATTTCTGGAACTTGGGTCGGCCTGAACGTATACAGTGTACTTGCCTACGCCAAGTAGTAAGAAGTACTACTACACTGTTCTATATTGGATTTTGTAGGCAAAAAAGCAAAGAAACTGAGTGGTAACAACTACCTAGTATCCTGTAATATACTAACTGCTGTACTACAAATACATACAGAGTGTAGCAGTATCTGATTGTATGCTAATTTACTTGATTTAGTAAACTCAAAATACGTTAACACTAATTGGAAAGAAAACCTAAAAAGAAATGACATTGAATAAAAACGCTAAAATACTACTTCAACTGGTACATTTTCCCTCTGCCAACATTACGATTCAGGTCAGCCATGCCAAACACACTGATAGAATGGTGACCTGCTTCACATCTGCTATCAGTATATGCCTGACTTTGTAGGATATGCGCACGCTGAATCTAACCTCGCTTCCCAAAGCCCTCGGATTAGACGAAACCTGTGCAAGGTCCACCCATAAATGGAAAACTCTGATGTTAAATTAATAAAGCCAGAGCGGCTTCCCTCAGACGAGTTATAAAGACCCCTAAGAGCAGAGTTACTTTGAAAAGCTTGAAAAAGCTTTTCTTCACAATCATATTAAAAACTTCGTATTACTATCTGTATGCTTCAAGGCCATAGAAAACCCAAACTGAAGATGCACATGCTACAAATATGGAGTAGTAATGACCCTTGGGAAAACTGACCTAAGAGGAGCTTCTATAGTCTGGCTGTCAGAGGTGTCGATAGTAGCTCAGTGGGAATGATGAGGAGAATCTTGGCAAAGACCTGTTAATGATATAGTTGATTCAATAACGAAAGCAGCCGCTGCCGCATCACCGTTGCCAGACCTCAAAAGGCCGATTGGTCACTATTAAGGACCTAGTTCTCAATAGCTGCCTAGCAAGCAGCACGCAAATCGCTTTGTTTTCGAGCAAAGCAAATGTGATATACTCTTCGACGGCTGAAACAGATTAGCATAACACTTGATATAATATAAGAAAAGGAGAAAACATACCAACTACCTTGGGCATAAAAATGAGCCATGTGATGGACTGTTGGGGTGGGAAAAAAAAGGCAAGATGGAAAACAAGAGAAATATAGACATGGACATGGAGGTGAAAAAAAAAAGAAAAAAAAGAAAAAAAAAGGGAAAAGCAACCCTAGAAGCTGGGTTTTACTGCCATATTTTGTATATACATGGGGCAGGCTCTATATACATAAATGGAAGGAGCTCTCTGTACAGAGAGCAGTTGCCCTTTTTATTTTTTATAGAGTACCTAAAATCAAAGTATTCTTTTTACTGTACAGTGACCAGTTTAAATAAAAAAGCACAAACTTTGCCCAAGGCAACTGTTTATGGAGTATTTAAACAAGAAATAGCACTACAGTTACATACATTGATTGCCCTTTCTAAACAGGAAGACTGCTCAAGACTTACATAGTATGTACATATATACTTGTCTTCCAGACTATGAGATAATGTCACAGCTAGGCAAAGGCACTAATATTACAATACATACTAGAGACAATTAGTTATTAGCACATGTATACTCTATACATATAGAGTACGCAGTACAATGTTGGCCACAGTGATTTCTGTCAGTATAAACATTACTCGTATTTGTTTGTGTAACCAATCACAACCACTTGTATAAGTACTGGTAGTTAAGTAGCTTATATATTGACGACACACCCTCAATCAGCCATCCATCTTGCTACAGGTATGCAAAAGCAGCTTTTCACGCTTCTGCCAAAAAAAGTGCATGTAAAAGAGAGAGCAGTCTAACAAGGTGCCAATAAATGACAAGACGTGTGCATTGAAAAGGGTAGTAACATACTGCATATAAGCCTAAATTCTATGTAATATACTATAAGCTTCTGTGTAGAGCTACTTGGCAATACTACACCAATAGACATCATATCTCTATAACTAGCTTCCAATTTCAATGAAGCCTCTAGATACACTGCTACTATCATACAGGGGAGCAAAACAAAGAGGGCCACGAGGGGAAAAAAAAGAAACATACAACACCGGGTATTCGCACGTGGTCACCCACCGTACTACTAATCCAGCGCTCTGTGGCTTGACTAGGGGGGAGCAGACGGGACCCCGTATTCTCCACAGGCTATGGTCGTATGTGAAAGCTAGAATCTTTACCAAACTATAAAAATGAAAGAAATTACCGATTTCATCTCTTATTCTTTATTCTTTGGCCTTGGTACCCCCCCCTTCGTTTCGTCCTGATTTCTTTTTGTTCCGCTGTTGTTGTTGTTGTTGTTAAGGTTCTCTACAACTCACTTGGCTGTCATTACTCAACCTCTTCCCCTTGGAATATCGACTCGTTCGCCACTAACAACCCGAACCATAACGATACCGGTTGCATGAACTTGCTTGGCTTACTTCTGGGCATTGGTTTTTTTTTTATTCTGCAGTTTTCTTTTTCCCCAGAAAGGCATGACACATAAGTTTCACATCAACCAACACCCTAAGCAACAACAGCTACACATTGAGCATCCCACATTTTATCATGTGGCATAAAACAAACGGTCACTTTATCATTTTTTTTTATGAGAGAGAATTCATTACATTTATTCTGAACTGCTTCCCTGAGATAATTGAACCAAGTGATGTAAATAAAATAGGAAAAGAAAAAAAAAAGTTTATAGCAAGATATGTTTATGTTTTTGAGTTGTGTGTTCCTCGTGTAAAGTAATAAAGAAAAAGAAATACGCAAAAAAAGGGCAAAATAACGTTAGAGGTATTAAAAGCCAAAGAAAAGAAAAGAAGAAAACAAGTTGACATAAGAAATAAGGAAAGAATAAAAAAGCAGACGAAAAAGAAACAGAGATAGAAAAAAACGAACAAAGAAAAATAAGAAAATAAGAAAATGACAAGAAAGAAAAGTGAAGCCCAATGAATGATAAAAGCCACGCACTTAGAATAGAAAACAATAAAAACACTCACTCAGTGTCAAATATCTAGAGACAAAGACGGTGTTTTGGGCTCTTGGGCAAGTGGCAGTATAGTCCAGACCAGGACCAAGGTATAGAATAAAGACGACGGCGGATAGACCCACAGGCCAGGACGGAGCTACTGAAACCATGCGCAATCCTTCCGGTCGTCTGAGCCTTGTCTATAAATCCGTGGGTGGCGCCACCTTCTTTTGTGGTGCCACGGAGCTCAGGACGAAGGGGTGTTGCTTCGGAGGCAGAGCCGTCGTCGTCGTCGGTAGTAGTAATAGTGGTAGTAAGGTCTGGCTGGTTGGTAAGGAGGGAGAAGAATAAAAAGGAGCGTACCGCTGCCCTGGTATATCAAGATATCAATATGCTCCCCCGCATTCTAAACGCCATCCGTCACTTCATCTATATATCCATGAAATAGTGAAACAACAAAACAAGCGTAGCTAAAAGCATGGAAAAGCAAGGGAGCCAGAGACAGTCGATTGGACGCCAGAACAGGGAGGCACCGAGGAGAGACAGTCGATTGGACGCATGAAAGTGGATGGGACGGAATGGAAGGTCATTCTCGTTCATTAAGCCTGTGCCAACGTCAAGTTCTCCTCGAAGCGGTAGGGGCAGCATATACGCCAATGGGAAAACCACCGACGCAGCCAAGGGAGGGTGTGATAATAGAGAAAGATACCAAACGAGGGCATTCACTTGGACAAAGGGAGGAGAGAAGTTGTCAAGAAACCACAGGGCTGTTGAATAAGGAAAACGCATAAGATCGGATTGATAAAAGGCCTCTCTTGTTCTCAATATCCACAGCAGCCCGGGAAACGGCATCCACAACAACACGACATACACAAAACGGGGGAAATGAAGTGCAAAGAAAAAAAAATGAGCATTTTGGGCCTATTCCATTACTGCTGACAATACAGAGAACACAACGAGCGGAGACGAAGCATAGAAAGAGAGAACGAGAGAGAGAGGAGACGCTGAGAACTAGAATCCAAAATGCAGAGAAATAATTTTCCTTCTTTTTTCTTGGGGTTTTCTTGATCTGTGGATAAAAAAGACTTAAAAAAAACAATGAAGAGAAAAAGAGAAAAAGAAAAACAAGTGCAAAATAAATAAAGAAAAGAATCAAAGCAAACAAGCGAATAAAAAAAAGAGCAAATAAAAATAAACCCACCCTCTCTCGGCCTCGGTCTCCCACCCGGTGATTCCTCAACTGACAGCAATAATAAAACAAAAAAGACGCTCAAGATGCAAAAAAAAACGAAAAAAAGAAGGGAGTGAAAAAAAGAAAAAAAAACCAGAGTATAGTGACGAAGGTGGCGGTGATAAATAGTAAGAGGCGGTAGGTAGATCGATCAATGTATTAAGCGCCCGCCAAGAGTAATATTTGCTCGGCATGGCATGAAAACCTCAACGCAAGCAAGCTCTCTGGCAGACAAGCATTAAAATCATATCAAAGGTAAAAGAAGGGGAAGGGCATTTATTGCGCCATCGTGTAGTCCATTTCGTTCTGGAATCGAGAGTATTGTTCGGAATGCGCTTGCGGCTGGTACTGCGCCTGGCTGTGGTGGTGGCTGCTGTGCTGCGGCGCCAGATGGTTCCGCGTCGGCGTCACCGGTGACCGCGCCGCAAACTGCTCCTTAGGGTGCATGCCAGGGACAAACGACGCTCCATCGGGGGTAATCGGCGGCGTCGGGTAGCCGTCGCACATGCGCGTGGCCGCCTTGACGTGCGGGGTAGCGCACACCGTTGCGTCCTCGACCATCTCGCAGTTAACAGAGGGGCCGGCAGGCTCGACGGTGACCTGCACGGTGGCAGTAGCAGTGGCAGTAACAGCAGCGGCGGCAGTAGCGGCGGCAGCGGCAGCAGCAGCGGCAGCGTTACGGCGCGAAATCTCGGCCTGGCGGCGCATAAACTCGGCCAGGGTCTTGGAGACACGCGAGAACGACGAACTGTTGTACTTCTTGCTAAGCACAGCCGAGGGCTGCGCCAGGTAGCGGAACAGAGTCATGTACGTGTCGTTCTCGGCCTGGCTCCACTCGCCGTCGTTGACCTCGGGGCGGCCCAGAATGGCGCGGGCCAGAGCCAGAGAGGCACGGGCCAGGACCGAGGGCTTGGTCGAGACAAAGTCGCGGTGGTACAGGGCGACCTCACACAGGTAGGCAGTCATGTGCTCAACCTCCTTCTCATCGCGCTCCTCAGTCACCATGATCTGGGTGAAGAAGTCGACGGTAGGGTGGCCAATGACCCACTCCAGAGTGTTGAGGACGTGCATCTCCATCTGGGTAAACATTCCAGAGTCGTACAGGCCACAGCACATGCGGTTAAGCTCGGAAATCTGAGGCACGCGCTCCTTCTTGTCCGTGTACTTGGCAGCAATCAACAGCGAAGCGCAGGCAACCAGCTGGTAGTGGTTCTTGTAGACGATGCGCTTAGAGCAGTAGCGGTCGAGGAGGTTGATGGTCAGGAAAAGAGTCTCGGGCAGCAGGCGGAAAGCGTTGTGGGCCTCAATGATGAAGTCCATCAGGAACGGGCGCATAAACCACTGAATCTCGCGCTGCATATCAATCAGGTTGACGTCAGGCAAGGTTTCGTCCTAAAGGGAGTAAAAAAAAAATAGAAAGTTAGCAAAGCTGTCCAATGTCCTCAATGACGGCAAAGAGAAACGAACCTCCATGTGGCGAAGGTGCTGCATAATGTCCTCCATGTACTCGTCGCTGGCCAGACGAGAAAGCTCGTTGGCAACTTGCTCCTGGCGATCCCACGACATCATCTTGTGGTTTCTGCGAAGGTCATCCCAGCTAAGAGTGGGCTGCTCATCCGTGTCGTAGAACATGACCTCGTCGGGCTGGTATCCGTGGTAGGCCATTTTGATCGTTGACGAAAAAGGCGGGTATTAGGTGGTGGTAGCAAGTCGAAGAATACGTCGAGGAAAAGTGATCGAATTCGTAGACGGTCTGGCTAATGCGCGCACAAAGTCGTCGGTCGAGTCGAATGAAATTGGTCGGAAGCCGAATGTAGAGAATGTAGAATTACAGTTAAGTAGACTAGACACTTTCTTCTGCCGGCTGCAAGTGGATCAAACGAAACGGGCGATGATCGAAGAAACAGGAACAGAAATCGAACTTTTGGTATGCCTCGGGGCAAGGGGTATAAAAAAACCAGAAGGAAACCGAAAAACAGCAATAAAAAGAAGAGGCTGAAGTCGAGATGTGTGCTGTGGTATGGTATGAGAAGGGTGCGGAATTCTCAAAAAGGGAGTGAGTTGACTAGGCGTGTTCTCCAGGAAGCAGATAGCCAGAGAATTGGCGATAGTTTGGCGGGTTGGGATAGAGAAAATTGGGCGAGGCGAAGCGAGGTGATGCGAGTGGTAGGCAATAAAGAGTGTAATTGTTCGACGAGTTGATGAAAATGAAGTAAATCAAGTCAAAATCCGAACGAACGAAGGTAATAAAAAACGAAGAAAAAAGAAGAAAGCAAAGAACAAATTAACTAATTAAGAATTAAAGAAAGTGGTGAATGGTAAAAGAAAAAAAAATAACGGCCAAGAGCAAAGAAAAAAAGAAGAAGCAAAAGGCACGAGTTGGGATGGTAAAAGAGCGACTGTGACTGATAACTCGAAGAAGAAGTAAATCGACTCGAGAAATTCAGCTTCCCTTGAACTAAGAGCGAACAACTGGATTGTAGGTGATCTTAGGGAGGGAGTTGGAAGATGGTTAAATACCAGACAAGAATTTCTAAAAGACGAAGAAAGCATAGCAGTCAGTATATATGTTCTGTTTTTGTGCTGGCTGGCTGTGCCGAGTGGCCAGGGAGGCCTGTCTTTTCTTTTTTCTTCTTTTTTTCTCTATTTTTTGGGTTCCGTGCGTGTTATGTTGTGTTTGCTTGGTTACTTCGCTTTACTGGCTGAATGCTAAGCTAGCTCTAACCATTTCAGGTGCATTCAATCAATCAATCAATCAATCAAGCAAGCAAGCAAGGCAGGGCAGGAAAGGGCAGGCAAGAAAAGAGGCAAGAAAAGACAGGGCAGACCCACAAGCAAAGCACACTGTACTTTAATATTATAGCCAGGGGCACATAAGAAAACGACCAGGGATAGAGGCGAAGGGGAGGTTGGCTCAGGGAGAATGGATGCCAGCCCTAGCTAAAGTCCGTCCCATCCCGTCCAATTGAAAATTGAAAGGAGTGAGCAAGACAGAAAAAGAAAAAGACTCAGGAGTCGGCTGGGCAGAGCTGTGAAGTTGAATTGGGGAATCGTGCTGTGTGGCTTTTGTGGTTTGTTTGGCGCCGCTGAGGCCTCTGAATTTTTGGTCACGATACTTGATTTTGCTTTAGTGATCTTTTTTTTCTTGTCACGGCCATCTCAATGCAAGCACGGCAGACAAAAAGGCGGTAGAGCCAGAAACACTTTCTCCCTTTTTTCACCTGCCGTGCATATACCAGCCTCAGCCAGAAAACACTAGAAGACGGCAAAAAGAAACCAAATAGAGAGACAAGAAGAAAAAAGAAGAAGAAAAAAAAGCAAAGGCCAACGCCAAAACCAGTGCTAGCGCAGTGCAGCGCCCTAGGCGTGCATAACGATAAGAGGGATTAGACCACTATGGCAAAGCAAAGCGACTCAACATAGAGAAAAGAAAGGCATTGCAGAGTAGCAAAGAAAAATACAAAAGAAAAAAAAAAGCGCAAGTGACACTGCACTCCACCCAAAGGCTGGGTGGGCACATCGCACAGCACCGCCGTGCAAAAGCACGCAGCAGCATCGCTGGAACTCAGCCCTGGCCACTTTGCTTTGCTCACTTTACTCGGTCTTCTTTTGCATAAATCCGCAGAATGATTGCAACCAATCAAGTCCGATGCGATGAAAGGCGAGGCAATATGCGTCCCGGCAGACTTGCCTGGCTTGACATGACCGATTAAATTGGATCCAAACGGCGGCCGGTGCAAAAGGGCTCAACGGGGTTAAATAGCGAAGCCTTCGCCCCATCAATCAATTTCGCTCCACCGTCTGCTTGTCGTCATCCTCGTCGGTTTTATTGACTTCGTCATTGCCGTTGCCCACTTTCGCTGCTATCGCTATTGCTCTCGCCATCGCCGTTGCTGTTTTGGTTTTTGCTTCGTTTGCTTTACCATGGTTTTCTTTGTCGCTCTCGCCAGTTGACATTGCATAAAAGAAAGAAGAAAGAAAGAAAAAGTAGATTACCCTGGCATAATCAAGCCAAGAAAGAGGAGGAAAAAAAGATCAAGAAAATACAACATACCACGGCAGTCAGGACCTTGAACGAATAGAGATCAACATCCAAAAGAGAACAAAAAAAAAGAAATGCGTTCCAGCTCTCGCGGTTGGTCAAGACAAGAAAGATAGATGCGTGGACAACAAGTGAGAAGAAACGAGTCAACGTATCCCACAGCTGTCAAGTCAGTCTGTGATGGCAAAAGGCTTTGTGAGTAACTCTAGCCAGCATGTGAATGGCATACAAGAGGACAAAACGAGGGCCTGGCAACAATGTGATGACACCAAAAAACACAATAGTCAACACAACGAGGGGCTGCTTTTGTGAAGTTGAAGTCGGAGCGTTGGTAATGGGAACAAGAAAGGATTGATTGACTGAATCGATCCGACACGCCGTAGCGCTAAAATTCTGCAGCTCATTCTGTAATTTGCATTGATTGATTGAGCTCACTGTAATAAGACAACAGGCCTGTCTAACAGACCTTGTCCGTCTGCCAGACCATGCCGGGCCATACCTGTCCTATGCTAACCCCAGCCAAAATAAGCCAAGACCAGACAGTTCAACAGCAAGTGTGAACAAATATGGCTGGGGCTTAATAGGTGAATAGAACAAGCAGGTGGCGGTCCACTCGGACACTTTGTGATAGTGGCAGTTTGGCTTGCTGTGAGTGTTCGTAGCGGAGCACAGGCTAATAACGAGGGGGTTGCGTTCTTTTTTTTCTTGATCTGCAGCTTGCTTTTTTTTTCTTCTGATTTGCTCTCTGGTAGTGACACTTCAATTTCTGCTTCTTTTCTTCCTTCTTTCTTTCTTCGCTTGACTGGCATAAGGGGATCTTGGGGAGGGGTAACAAGGACAAGACAAAAAGAAAATAGGCAGGGGATGGGGCAAACAAACATACACACCTTCACTGGTAATATAACAAAGAGTGACAGGCTAGTCACAATCAGAAGCAATGTCTAGAGGGACACGACAGAGATACTACAAAATCGATGATAGTGTAAGAGAGAGTCGGGGCTTGAAAGCTGTCTATGAGATCGTCGAGCGGTCGGTCGGTCGGTGCAAAATTCGAGGTCGATCGGAGGACGAGATAAAAGACAGACTATCGAGGATTCTTACAGAACAAAGTCTTGGGCGAATCTAGATCGTGGGGGTAGTAAAGAAAAAAGAAGAAAAAAAAAGAAAAAAAAGACTAAAAAAACAACGCTTAAATGATACAGTGTAAAATGAAAATAAAAAAAGAAGAGGTTGATTCCACTCCTTTTCTATTCCGAGTTCTCAGTTCTTCATCTCTCTCTGAAGCCCAGTTTTGGGGTGAGGTCGATCAAATCTATCTTCTTCTCTACTGTGTACAGGTGAATGGCAAGGCGAAGTCAAGGCAAATCTCCAACAAAGTTGCAAGGAGAGATGCAGTCGAGACCAGGATGGTACGGTACGGTATGATACAGCACTGTGCACTCAAATCGATCAGCGAAAAAAAAAAAAAAAAAAGGCAAAAGGCTCGTCTCGTCTAATCGTCCGGCTCGATGCAGTCGAAAAGAGGTCGAAGAGGCTCTTAGTCTTGTGGCGCTCACAAGGCTGTCAAGTCAAATTGGTTTCCGGGGGTATCTAACGATGGCTGCTGATGAAGGGCTCTTTTTTGGCGAATGGTTCGGAAAGCAAGGATCAATCAAGATTTGCCAACAAAACCGTACAAGAGCAGCAGCGAAGAGCGAAAGAACTCAGATATCGATCCGACGAGAAGCGATGCAATGGAAGATGCGAAGCGCAGAGTAGCGTAACGTATCGAGGAGAGAAGAAAAGCGTCACGAGAGACACAATAAAGGCGGATGGGAGAAGTAATGAGAGGATGAGGGAGAGAGAAAGGGAAGTAAATGCACACGGGAGATAAAAGAAGAAGAAGAAGAAGAAGAGAAAGAAGAGCAACAGGATCAGCGGAGGGACGAAGGATAAAAAAGCTGAAGAGAAAAAAAAAAGATGGAGATGGGAAAAAATGCCGAACGTGGGTTAAGGTGGAGAGAGGCGATAAAAAAAAAATAAAAGAGGGCCGGGTGGGAAGAACTGCAAAAGGAAGAAGAAAAAAAAAAACCAAGCCGGAATGGGAATGGAAAGACAGAGACGAGGCAGGGAGCAAGGGGTCTGTTCTCACATGGAGGTTCTTGCTTTGCACATGGAGGGTTCTGGCTTGCTCTAACGCCCAACTTCAGCAACAAGTTGGATTGGGTTTTAGGTTGTTGGATAGGTAATTGCATTGCGTTTCTTGTTGGAAGGGTAACTGCACTGCGTTTCTTGTTGGAAGGGTAGCTGCATTGCGTTTCTTGTTGTGGGTTTTTGCTCTTTGCTCATCCTTTTTCTTTGCCCAGGCTCCTTGATGACTTGTGACTTGTGACTGGCTAGGCTAGGCATTAGCGGTGGTGGTGGTGGTGGTGGTGCCTTCCTAAAATGTATAGCATGTTAGGTACTTTCCGCACATTGTGAGTTACAGGTGTGACTTGGGAAAAGTACTAATTGCTTCTGGTGCCTCTTTGGCCACGCACGACTGTCGTCTCTTGCTTGACTCTACAGTGTATAGTCCGCGATTTTTGAGTACCAATACTTGGGACTCTGATGTCTTACTGTAGCATTAACGATTAGCATTTTCAGCAGTACTACACAGTACGTACTTACGTACTCTACTCACTTAAGTACTTGCTACCAACAGTATAAAGCTTGCTACTACGTAGTACTATTGCAAGTACAAACTACTACTTAGACCACGAACAACAGACAATCATATTTTATGTTTGTCTTTTGAAGCTCTCTATTATTGTTTCTCATTGATTTGTTTGTCTTTCTACGCTATTCTTGTAAATTTTTCTTTCCTTGGTCTATTAAGCACAACTGTTTTATCTACAACACAGCAGAAGCGCATGTACCGAAGCACATGCAGCAAAGTACACTATGTGTAGGTCGCCGCCAATGTGGCTCTGGGGGCGTTGTTAGTAGCAGCTGGAAACAAAAGCAAGTGCTATACCAACATACAAATAGAGGGTATGTGCTAAGCAAAAAGATTATGGTGGTGCGTGCAGAAACAAAGGGGGAGAAACAAGGCGAGACAAAACAAGACGAGACGATACAACACACAACCGATACGGATAGAGACTTGGCCAAGCTGTGCTAGTATTAGTACAAGTACTACTACTACTAGGAAAAGCGTCGTGATTGATATGCATTTGGTTAGCCTTTGATATCCCCCATCAGTAAGCTCGGACTGTAAGGAAGGGCTTTTCACACCCATTAATATCCAGCTAGCTCATCTGTTCAAGTCCTATTACATAGAGGCAGGCAAGGCACGCAAGTACTATCAAAATGCTGCATTGACCTCAACGGTGTGAGCAGTAGTAATTGGTAAAGTCATTTTGACATCCCGGTCGGCTGCCTGGAAAGGAAACCGAGCTTCTTTATCCATTTAGAAGATGCAAACTTCTACTTGAACAAAAGAGCTCTTACCCAAGCAGAGCAGAATCATCTTGAAGCGAAAAAGGAACAAAACCAAGGGGGGGCGACAGCAAAATCACATGATGCAGTTGCGCCTTTCCGCTCCCTCCATACCACATATAAAACAGCCGCTCGGGAGATATTTGTATACAAATGGGCAGTACTACTAGTAATACTACTTTGCCGTTTTCCAAGAATATCCTTGTTGCCATGAAAAGTATTACTGCAACTACAAGGCGCTATTTTATTTTCCTGCGTTTTTAACTGGTCGTTGTCTATTTGTCAGGCTGTCTTTTAGGGGTGGGAATTTGGTATGGGAAGTCGTAATCGTTAATCCCCTCACTTCACGCATTGGTAACAAAAAGAAAATGCTACGTAAACACAGAAAAAAGAAAGAAAAAAAAAAGCGGGCAGGAACGCAGGACAGAAATCCAAGCATCGCAGCTCGTTAGGGAGAAAAGTACTACTGCTAGTACTACTGCTAGCTACGTTCCGCAATAGTGTCGAGTTCGTGACGAATAGGCGCTGCTAGAAAGGACAAAACAAAAGAAACATTAGAATGAAACAAATGGCCACTTCGGATATGAGAATCTATTATTATCTGTTGATTCGGCGCACAAACGGACTGTTAATAGTGTGATGCATCAGACTTGTTGCTGCTCTTGCTGGATTTCTCTATAGCCTAGGTCGATCTTTTTATATCAAGGAAAGCAATGCAATTGTCTCACTTTATTGTCTATAAGATGAGCATTGTTTAGCAGTGGCTGGATGATAAGCCCCATTAGGGTTTATAGGGTTATTAAAAGTAATCGTATTTTGGCCATGACGAAGGCTAGGACTACTACTTGCTGTGTACTCATACAGTGTACAAGTAGTAGTATAAAGAAAAACTACCACCCTTGATTACGCGCTGAATTCGGCACGTAACTACAATGGGACGCCATATAGTCTTTAGTAAGTATTCGTACTAGTATTTCGACCAACCGGCGTATCGCATTTATTGTGGTTGCCATGCATGCATTAAACTGCCATATACAGCAACGCAACTCGAATATTTCGCTGTCGTCATCCAGACAACCCGTGGGGGAGTGTGACAAAGCTCTACCTCTTCATCAAACCCCAGTATTCCAACCCATCTTGTAAACAGAAAACAAACAAAGTCGGCCGAAGCGACCGCCGATAAGGGACCGCTCGGCGAACTTGTCCAATGCAGTAATATGTTTGGAGCTTTCACGGCTCAGTCGGCTTGATTCTTTCTGGCGAGCAAGTGTGGGTGGGTTTTAATAGAGCCTGGTCAGATCAGCGTAGATGCTACAGAGGGGATGTGAGTACTACTAGTATAACACATCATATCATCATATTTTGAGGCCTAGAACTGCAGCTGTAAAGGAACAAAAAAGCAATGAGAAAAGAAAATAAAATAAAATAAAAAAACAGCTGAAGACGTAACCAAAACAAACGCCGAGCCAATTGTCGATCTGTTTGCTGATGGCCAATACCACTAAAGTTCGCAAGTGTGACCTATTGTTTACCCGACAACCTCCTTAAAATGCAACCCCCCCCTCATCAAATGTTGGAAAATAAAAACAGAGCTAACGTAAATCCAGAGTTGCAGTTGGGCAAAATAAGGAATTGACTTGGGGG
>LKBB01000009.1:112659-131888 GCA_001513885.1 Thielaviopsis musarum
GGGGGGGGGGGGGGGGGGGCACTTTGACTGGAAGTTTGGTGGATCCAGGCGGTATAGACGGGGTATGTCTGTCGTAATCATTGTGAATGCGTGAAGAGCAACGACAGAGCAAATAAGACGGGGAATGGAAGCACAATATTTATACTAAAGAAATGCCAGGATCTTGCCGTGCCCCCCTCCAACTAAATAATTTCAAAGTACGCGAAAGAGTGGGTGTGAATGTAGGACTTGTTTAAAAGAAAAGCCTTTGAGCTGTGACAATCTACATAGGACTACTACTATACTGGTATTGAGTTACACAGCCAAGCCAAATGCGCTAAGTACCAACTTTTATACGGGGTGGGTTGTTGAATGTGGGTCATTTTGTTCACCGCTCGGCAGAAAAGCCAATCCTCCAAAAAAAAAGTTGGTACATTTTTTTTTTCTACGTTCGCGAACTCTGTTTTACTGAAAAAAAAGAGAAATACAGAATCAAAAGACGGAAAAAAAAAAGTTCGACGGTCGAACTTGCCTCTATTGAATTTCCGCCTGAATTGCATTCAAGATGCCTCGCAAGGCTGTGTACGTTCTCTTTACTCTTTTTCTTTATTTGTTACAAGAAGTAGCTGACAACCAATAGTGACCAGCGCATTCCGGCGCTGATCCGCAATGGACTGCAGGAGAAGAAGAGAAGCTTCTTTGTAGTGGTGGGCGACCGCACCAAGGATGTCATTGTGCATCTTCACTACATCATGTCGAGCATGGACTTGACACAGAACAAGAGCGTGCTGTGGGCGTACGAGAAGAAGCTGCTGGGCTTTACCAGGTGAGTTGCTGTGATGGGGCTTGCAGCCTTGTGATGAATGGGTTATGAAGTAGCCTCGTGGCTACTACCAAGTGGTGATATAAAAGCTAACTCTGCATGCAGCCACCGCGAAAAACGCGAGGCTAAAATCAAAAAGGAAATCGCCCGTGGCATCCGCGAGGCCAACACCGAAGACCCGTTCGAGCTCTTCATCTCCGTCAACAACATCCGCTACGTCTTCTACAAGGAGAGCGAAAACATCCTCGGTAACACGTACGGCATGTGCATTCTCCAGGACTTTGAATCCCTGACGCCCAACATCCTCGCCCGCACCGTCGAGACCGTCGAGGGCGGTGGCCTGGTCATTCTGCTGCTCAAGAGCATGACGTCGCTCAAGCAGCTGTACACCATGTCCATGGCCGTGCACAAGCGCTACCGCACCGAAGCCCACAGCGACGTGGTGGCCCGCTTCAACGAGCGCTTCCTGCTGTCGCTGGGCAGCGCACAGTGCCTGGTCATCGACGACGAACTCAACGTGCTGCCCATCTCGGGCGCCAAGGACGTCAAGGCGCTGCCGCCGCCCGACCTGGACCAGCCAGTCACACCGGCGCAGCAGGAACTCGCCGACATCAAGGAGTCGCTGCAGGATACGCAGCCCGTCGGCTCGCTCGTCACGCTGGCCAAGACGGTCGACCAGGCCAAGGCGCTGCTGACGTTTGTCGACGCCATTGCCGAAAAGACACTGCGCAGCACTGTGGCGCTGACGGCGTCGCGTGGTCGCGGAAAGTCGGCGGCCATGGGCATGGCGGTGGCGGCGGCCGTGGCGCACGGATACAGCAACATCTTCATCACGTCGCCGTCGCCCGAAAACCTGAAGACGCTGTTTGAGTTCATCTTCAAGGGCTTCGACAGCCTGGGCTACGCCGACCACGCCGACTACTCCATTATCCAGAGCACCAACCCGGCCTTCAACAAGGCCATTGTGCGCGTCAACATCCACCGCAACCACCGCCAGACCATCCAGTACATCCGGCCGCAGGATGCCCACGTGCTGGGCCAGGCCGAGCTGGTGGTGATTGATGAGGCGGCGGCCATTCCGCTGCCGCTGGTGCGCAAGCTCATGGGACCGTACCTGGTGTTTATGGCGTCGACCATCAATGGCTACGAGGGCACGGGCCGGTCGCTGTCGCTCAAGCTGATCAAGCAGCTGCGTGAGCAGTCACGGGCGCCGACCAAGGGGGGTGCTGCGGCGGACACGGAGATTACCGATCGTGCTACGGGCAAGACGTCCAAGACGGACGACGCTGTGGCGTACAATGGCGGACGCTCGCTGCGTGAAATCACGCTGGCCGAGCCGATCCGTTATGCGCGCGGCGACCCCGTGGAAAAGTGGCTCAACAATCTGCTGTGCCTGGACGCCACGCTGCCCAAGGCCAAGAGTCGGTCGCAGGGCTGCCCGGACCCGGCGCAGTGCCAGCTGCTGTACGTCAACCGCGACACGCTGTTTTCCTACCACCCCGTGTCGGAGCGGTTCCTGCAGCAAATGGTGGCGCTGTACGTGGCTAGCCACTACAAGAACACGCCCGACGACCTGCAGCTGATGAGCGATGCGCCGGCGCACGAGCTGTTTGTGCTGGTGCCGCCGGTGGCCGACGATGCGCAGAAGCTGCCGGAGCCGCTGTGCGTGGTGCAGGTGGCGCTGGAGGGCCAGATTAGCAAGAAGAGCGTGCTGGAGAGCCTGAGCCAGGGCAAGCGGCCGCACGGTGATCTGATTCCGTGGTTGGTCAGCCAGCAGTTCCAGGACGACGAGTTTGCCGGACTGAGCGGCGCGCGCGTGGTGCGCATTGCTACGAACCCCGAGTACATGTCCATGGGCTACGGGTCGCGGGCCATTGAGCTGCTGACGGACTACTACGAGGGCAAGTTTGCCAGTCTGTCCGAGGGCGATGATTTGCCGGCCGAGGTGTCGATGCCGCGCGTGACCGAGGTCGAACTGCAGGGCACGTCGTCATCGTCGCTGCTGAACGAGGATATCCGTGTGCGTAGCATCAGCCAGATGCCGCCGCTGTTTTCCAAGCTGGACGAGCGGCGGCCGGCCGTGCTCGACTACATTGGCGTGTCGTACGGACTGACGGCGCCGCTGCACAAGTTTTGGAAAAAGGCCGACTTCTCGCCAGTGTATCTGCGCCAGACGGCCAACGACTTGACGGGCGAGCACACGTGCGTGATGCTGCGGCCGCTGGAGAACAGCGTGGACCGTAGCTGGCTGGGGGCGTTTTCGCGCGACTTCCACAAGCGCTTCCTGGCGCTGCTGTCGTTCCAGTTTGGCGGCTTCGCGGCCATTACGGCGCTGAGCATCAACGAGTCGGCCATGGTCGGCGCCAAGCTGGACGGGGCGGCCGAGCAGCCGCTGCAAAAGGCCGATCTGGACCAGATCCTAACGCCGTTTGACCTGAAGCGGCTCGAGGCCTACTCCAACAAGATTCTTGACTACCACGTGATTCTGGATCTGCTGCCGACGCTGGCGCAGCTATACTTTTCGGGACGGCTGCGCAGCAGCATCAAGCTGACGGGCGTGCAACAGTGCATCTTGCTGGCCATTGGTCTGCAGCACAAGGACCTGGATACGGTCAGCGAGGAGCTGTCGCTGCCCAACTCGCAGCTGCTGGCCATGTTTATCAAGATCCTGAGCAAGATCACGTCGCACTTTGCCGGGCTGGTGTCTGCCGAAGTCGAAAAGAGCCTACCGGGTCGGGCCGGACTGGGTGTGTCGCTGGCGAATGCGACGGGCGTGCACGACGATGAAGTTGTCGACACCAAGTTCAACCCGCTGGAGCAGACGCTGCAGGACGAGCTGGACGAGGGCGGCGACGAGGCGCTCGCCGAGCTGAAGATGAAGCAGCGCGCGCTGATTGACTCGCTGCCGCTGGACCAGTACGAGATCCAGAACAACGCGCCCGGATGGGACGAGGCTGAGGAAAAGGTGCGCAAGGCGGCCAAGCGTGGCCTGGCCAATCCGGTGGTTAGCGTGAAGAATGTGCGCGGCGAGAGCAAGCGCAAGGCGGCGGGGCAGAGCGTGGACGAGGTGTATGAAAAGGCGGCGGAGCGGGGGCCGAAGAAGAAGAAGACCACCAAGAGCCGGTGAGGCGAGAGTGGATGAAAGCACGTGTATTTAAAAAGCATAGGATATCATGTTTGGGCTGGCGTTATTGCTGTTTATTGTATTGTATTGTATTGTATTGCATTTACTGTATGAATCTGACATCACGTGACTCTCCACTATTTTACTACTTTGTAGTAGCATGTGAATGAGAAGTACCAAGAAGTACGGTGTACATAAGTACTTACATATTTACATGGCAACTCAACCACCAACAACATCAAAATGCCATCAGATTCGCCGCCCCGACTAAATCTTCCGACCGACGTGCGCCTGCTGCTGACCTCGTCGTCAGCCTTTATCGCCGGCTCGCTGCTGGGCATGGCGCACGGCGGGCGCACAGCACAGCTGCGCTTCCGAGCCGAACATGCACACAAGATGCCGCAGACGGTGACGGGCTGGTACCTGTACCACAAGAGCAAGAACTACCACGCGGCGCGCGGGGCGCTGTGGGAGGGCGCGCGCATGGGCGGGCGCGTGGCGTTGTGGACGGGGTTAGTGGTGTTGGTGGAGGGTGTGGTGGATGGGTATAGAGGGCGGCGGGATGGGGGGAGCACGGCGGTGGCGGGGACGGCGGTGGCGGGTGTGTTTAGTTTGTGGCGTGAGTTTCCTGCTTTTTACTAAAGATGGATGACGCAAAGAGAAAAATGCTGACAGGAAATAGATGGCTTCAATCTGCCCATGTTTGCCCGCACTGCAAGACACGGCCTGCTCTTTGGCCTGGTGTACGGCGGCCTGCAGGATGTGCTGACGGCAGCGCAGGGTCGGGCAGACGACTTGGGATATGTGCAGGCATGGCGGGGGCTACGGCAGAGCATGGAGATTTAGAGGGTAGTGTGGGCGGGTAGTAGAAGATGCAAAAAATGATACAGCCGCAAGGACGAGGCTGACACAGTTTTAATAGTAAAAGTAAAAAAGTGGCGGAGAAGTTCCTTCTTTCCTTCCTCTTTTGTTGCTATTTCCCTCTTTTGTTGCTACTTCCTTCCTTCTGCCCTGCGTGTACTTCCTTCCTCCCCCTGCTTTTGTTCTGCTCCTTCCTTATTTTTTTCCCCTACCGTTTTTTCCATCTTGGCTCGGCTCAAATCTGGCATCTGCAAGTCAAACTAAAAAGCCAAATTTCCATCCTTGTATTTTTTTTTTCTCTCTCTTCTCTTCTCTTCTCTTTCTACGTCTTACGTCTTAACGTCATCTTTGGTTTTTGTTTGTTTTTCTTGGGATATCAGCTTTAATTGTTGAATTGTTTAATTGTTTGAAAAAAAAATGCGCTCCCTAACGCCCCTCCTCGGCGCCGCTCTCGCCTCCGCCCTCGTCCCCCGAAACGACCACCACCACCACCACACCACCACCACCGCCACCGGCATCGCCGCCCCTACCGCCATCTGGGTCGCCGCCGGCCCCGACGGTGTTCCCACCCGCACATACACCCCGTCTTACATCACGCCCGCCGCCGACGCCACCGCGTCGTCGCTCGCCGATGCCCCGCCGTACGTGCTCACCGGCACCGTCTTCACCGAGTATCATCCCGACCGCACCGTGTTCGGCACGCGGCTGCCGCAGCCGACATCGGGCGGCGAGGGCGTGTTTCCGCTGTGCACGGCGACGGCCGCTGCGACGAGGCCAGCTAATGGGACAAAGGGGGAGAATCCGCTTTGCTTTCCGCGCGCCGAGAGTACGCTGTTTGTCGACTCGACGTATTACTGTAAGTCACTCTTGGCACAGACAAGATATGACGCAACAAAGCTAACAACACAGTCACTTGGAATCCCTACTCCTTCAACGAGACTAAACTTATCTTCCACAACATCACCACCAACGGCACCCTCTCCAACTCCACTCTCGCCCTCAACTCTACCGCTCTAAACACAACCACAACCACAACCACAACCACCACCACCACCACTACCGCTAGCCGCACCGTCCGCCTGCGCGGCGTACGCGTCAACCAAACCACGCCCGACGATGACATCTTCGAGACGGCCGAGCTCCCCGGCATCGCCGGCATGACCATGATCAAGATCACCTCCAAGTTCCTGCGGTACAAGTCCCCCGCCAAGCTGCGCCTGACGCTCGTATCGACGCTCGACGGCGTCAGCGACGAGTACACGGGCCCGCTGGTCGTCGTGCAGTACCGCCCGGAGCACGAGCGCGAGACGCACATCCCGCAGGGCGCAGAGGTGTACATTGCGCTGCCCATTGTATTTGGCTTCGTCATCCTGATGAGCGGCGGCCTGCTGTACTACCACCGCCGCACGCGCTTCATTGGAATCGGCAACATCATGGGCAAGAAGAATAAAAAGAACTCGCGGAAGGGATACCAGAAAGTCAATGGAGACGACCACTACGACGATGAAGATATTCCGCTGACGGAGAGCGGCAGACAGAGCGCGCGTAGAACGAGAATGCCGGATCCGTTTGACGATTATCCGAGCCATGTGCGCAATACAATGGGGGCGTATGTGCGTAATAGCCATAGAGATAGTGTCGACTTGGGCAGTTTGGCGGGGACGCCGACGACGCCGCGGTTTGGCGCGAGGATGGACAAGCGGCGTGATTAGACAGAGTAGATGCAGACTCCTTACTATTACTCTATTTATCTCCACTATTAGCCCCCATTAACCACTATTGCCTCTATTACTGCTATCTTTATTAATCCAACATGTGGTGATAGTACTACTAGTAGTAGTACTACTACTACTACTACTACTACTACTACTACCTACCACTTCAACGTCCATCCCTCAGTCCACGCTCCAGCCTGTGTCAGGTTCTGCATATCCACCCGCAGTCTCTTGTCAGCCTGCTCAAATTCCCACTTGCCCGCATCCACAGTCTGCCCATTAAACTCCACCGACGACACCTTCTCGTCGACGCCCATTATTGTGACATTGGCCAACGCATTGCTGTCCCTGTAATCGCCAACCGGCTCGGCCTTGAGCGAGCCTTTGCCCACGGTAAACGAAATCAGCAGTGTAGCATTGGGCTGCAGACTCTCGCCATCGTCAACGTACAGCTCTCCTGTGGCCGCACCCCTGGCGTCCAGAGCCACGAGCAGACTCCACGGGTTCTTGCGGCTGGCTGTCGTCGTGTTGCCCGGCTGCTGCAGCGGCATTACGGAACCGCCGCGCACAAACAGCGGAATGTGGCCGACGGGTGCGCTAAACGTGCTGTTGGAACCGCGGGTCGCAGGCGTGTGCTGCGTCTGCGTCCACCAGTCGTACCACAGCTCACCATTGGGTAGCACGGCCGAAACTGAAGTGGCATTGGCTTCCAACACGGGCACAACGAGCAGGGACGGGCCGAGAAGGAACTGTGCGTCAGTATCAGCCAGCCACGGCTCCGACGGGAACTCCCAAATCAACGCGCGCAGCACTGTGTCGCCGCGAGTATGGGCAGCGTAAAAGAGCGTGTACATGTACGGCAACATGGCATAGCGCGCCCCGATAGCCGTACGCGTGGCATTGGCAACGCTCTCCCACAGATACGGCTCTTGGGCAATGGTGTCGTGCGTGTTGTGGTTGCGGTAAAACGGCAAAAAGGCGTTGAGCTGCATCCAGCGCGCACACAGCTCCTCGTTGGAGTCGTACAGGAAGCCACAGGCATCCGTGCCAAACATGGGAATGCCAAAGATGCTGAAGCTCAGGCCCTGCGAAATGCTAAGCTGCAGGTACTCCCACAGAGAAAAGTTGTCGCCACCCCAGTGGCCAGACAGAGCGCCAGACCCGGCAAACGTCGACCGGCCAATGATGAATGGCCGTTTGCTAGGACTGACCGAGAGCAGAGCGCTGTAGGTGGCGTTGAGTAGCTGGTGGCCAAACAGATTGTGGAAATCGTATTGGGTGGCGCCCGTGTCCACGTGATGCCGGGCACTGGGCGCCACGCCCTTTTTGGCGAGATGGCCGTAGATGTGGTTGATGGCGTAGGGCGGGTTGTCGAGGTTGCGCTCGCCGGCCACGGGCTTGGTGTGACGCCAGGCAGGGCTGATATCGGTGGGCAGGAAAGCCGTGGCATCGCGTTTCTGGAGACTGGCCGCCGCAAGACGCACCTCCAGTCTCGTGTTATTGACTGTGCCAGTGGCATTGCCATTTGTCAAGTTCCGGTCGCCCACCTGTCCCGTGCCGCAGCTGCCCTCGCAAAACGACGAAACCTCATTCATGTCGATCCACAGCCCGTCAAACTTGACGCCATCATGAAAGCGCTGCACCTCGTCATTCCACCAGTCGTTGGTGCGGGAAACATTGCCCAGAGTGGCTCCAACAAAGTCGGGAAACACGGTGTATCCCGGCCAAACCTGACCAATGTATTCCTCGCCGTCAGACTTGCTTAGGAACGCATGCTGTGCCGCGCCGCGCTTGTACGGCAAGTAGCTGTCTTCGTCGCTAACATTGGGCCGGTAAATGGCCGCGTCGATAATCGGCACAAAGTGCTGGCTGCGGCCGTGCAGCGTGTCCAGAAAGCTGCCAAACTCGGCCAGCGGATAGCCCGTAGGAGATGTTACAAAGTTGCGGTACTGGTCCATCCAGTCAATGTCGGCCCAGATGGTCTCCATGGAGATGCCCGCCGCCTCCATGCGCTGCACCACCTCCTGCAGATCCTGCCACTTGGTGTAACCCCAACGGCACTGGTGGTAGCCAAAGGTCCAGTACTGCTGCATGACTGGCAGCCCGACCGTCGTCTTTTGGTACGTGGTCATGACATCCTTGGCCGTCGGACCCGCGTAAAAGTACAGGTCAATCGAGCCACCCAGAGAGCGCCATGTGATTTTTTCAGCCTGCAGAAGAACATCTTGGCCGTGGGCATTGCGCAGAAAGACGCCGTGCGTGTACGAATCGTACTCCTTGCTGCGGTTCAGCGAGTCGGATGCGGCATTGACAGCCGTCGTCGAGCCCTTTTCATAGTAGCGCGTGTCAAGGTATATTGGGTGCGACCCATACAGGTTGCCGTCAACCTGATCAGCAACATCAGCAGCCCACAGAGTGCGCGTCAAGTTGTTGCCCAGACGGAACTTGCGCATCGTCTCACCAAGCCCGTAAATGTTGTATTCGGCCGGCATCTGCGTGACAAACTCAAAGAACTGGTCGGCAAACACCAGCTTGGACCCAGCCGTATCAAACAGCACCTCTTTGGTGGCCTTGCGGATAATGCGGTAGTTGAACGTGGGATCGCCAGAGTACTCAAACGCCAGCTCGCAGCTATCCTTGGACGCTCCACTGGCTACCCTGGGCTTGGCTACCATCTTCTCCGGCAACACAAACCACGTGCTGTTCTCGGCACCAATATAGCGCGGCACAATCTCCACATGTAGACGGTCTGAATCATGGTACTCGACCGTCAGCTGCAACTGCTCGATGTCCGTTCCGTACAAGTTGCACGGCGTACCGGCGAGATCCAAGTCGGCCGTCAGACCAGAAGCAGATTCTTTCACATTGGAGATGTTATAGCCAGGGCACTTCTCTTGCGAGTTCTCGGCATTGGGGTCCAGAACGTTGGGCACCGCGTACCAGTTCCAGGCTTCCGGGGCAGGATCAGATATATTTCCATTTCCAGGAACCAAAGTAGACGTGGAGTCCGGCTGTTGCTGAATAGAAAAGGGAAGATAAAGCAAAAGAGCGAATAGGGAATATGACACTAGGGCCAAAGAAATTTTGAATGTCATCTTGAGCTTGAAGGTAGTGGCTGAAGATGGGCAAGAAAAACGCTTGAAAGAAAAGCCAATAGCGACGGCAAGAAATAGTAAAGAAACAGCAACAAGAGCCCCGGGGTCTTTATATGCACTCGGCTCGAGCATGATCGCTGCACGATTTATTGGGGAGAAACAGCAAGAAGCCGGAAGAGGAGGCCAAGGAGAGCAGAAAAGAGATGTCAAAGGAGGCGAAGAGAAAAGGCTAGAGGGACCGGAAAAGAGGCCAAGGAGCGAGCCGAGACAAAGAAGCCAAGGAGCGGGCCGAGACAAAGAAGCAAAGGAGCGAGCCGAGAAAAAGAGGCCTAAAGAAGCCGGAAGTAAACAAGTCGAGAGAGCACGAGACACAAATAAGTCGGAAGTGACCAGCTCAAATCCACTCAAGGGCTTTTAACCCAAGCCAAACTCAGAAATCAACGCCCAAGACTAGATTTAGACGGCAAGAAACTGGGGCTAACGGCAGGAATCCAGACCGACCTAGCTGGTCATGTGTGCAAGCCAAAGGAGTACCGAAGGATCTTGTTGCTGTTGAATGCTGTGTCACTGATCGGAGGAGTGTATGTATGTATAATGCAAGTCACAATGCGGTTTGGCTTCAACTAATCTAATTGGTGGTTAGTTTTTGTTCTCTGGTCGGCTGCGTGACGTTGGAACAAAGTTTCGCTTAGCTGAAAAAGGAAGAGTTGCACGGCGCAAAGCAGGGATTTTGGATGTTAACAAATACTGTGAAATAAGAGCTTTTATTGAGTAAAATACTCGATAATTGCGATACTCTCTATTTAGTTGATGGAAGCGATAAAAGATTGGACAAGTAAAATGGAATGTTTCGATAACGAAGATGCGTAGTAGAAGAAGAAACAAGAAGAGAAAAAGAAGAGAAAAAGAAGAAAGAAGAGGGAAGAAAAGAAAGCAAAAGAAAAGTCAGAAAAAAAAGGCAAAGGAAAAATCGAAAAAAAAGGTAAAGGAAAAGTCAGAGTGAAAACCTTTCACTTGGGCTTCACGATAACTCCATAACTCCATAGCTAAAGAAAATCATAACACGCAACGTGCCTTCTAGGGCTCCGTTTTGCTCTTTCCATCTACCTGTCTGTACTTTCACCCCGCCGACATGTACCTTCTTCCCGCCAATATGTACCTTCCTGCCGCCTATTTGCTCTTTCTTTCTCGCCACTTGTTCCATCTTGCTTCCTCCCGCTATCCTTGGCGTCAGTAGTGCTACAACTTCTCCAACCTTTTTCCTGCCTTCCCTACCAGCCAATCGCTGCGGAAACCTCATTGTTTTGCTACTTTCTTCGCTCTTCACTTCTCCCTTCTTTACGCCCAACGTCCCCTCTGCCCAACGTCAGCTGACGGCTCTTTTGTCGCTATGGCATGTGTTGAGTGACTTCCTTTTTCCTTTGGTTGGGTTTTGTTTAGGTTATTACCACAACGTTATGCAAGGCACCTCTCAGTTCAGTGCTTACTACGTACAACGCGCCATAGCCATATGATTCATCATTTATTACTTGTAAAGATCCCAAAAAAAAAAGAAAAAAAGAGAGAACAAAAATTATACAGAATAAGCTTGGTACGTCCTGTTTCTGTCGGTCCCATTACCAAACCCTACCAAACCCTACCAAACCCTATACACTCTGGCCTCCAGCCCAGACTACCCACGGCAGCCTATTCCCAGTCTTCAGCAGCCTATCTCCGTCCCTGCTGCCGTGCGGCCGTGTGCGCATTACTCGCGTGAGCCAGCAAATACTTACAGCACGTAAGTGTATACTTGCAAGCTGCCGTCCATGCCGCATCGTCCGTGGCAATACCCAGCTTGATGCTGTAATCCTGGATGCGGTCGCCCTCAATCTTGTACGGCAGTCGCAGCTGCGCATTCTCGCGCGTCACAAACTTTCCCAGCTGATCAACCAGCTCGAGAAACGCAACCATGGCATTATCAAACTTGCGGTGCATAAACGTGAGTCCGAGAGGCATGTCGCCGGATGAAAAAAGCTCCAGAGTCGTGCGCTTGACGGGTGCCGCGACGGGGGCGCTGTTGCTGCTGTTGATACTGCCGGAACTGTCGCCACCCGACGCCAGGAACCGCGATTGTCCCGGCGCCGAAATCCCCAGCTTGATAATCTTGGACGTGTTGCCCATCGGCACCAACTCGTATCCCACAAAGCGGTACTCCAGCTGCTGTGCCACCGTGTCCAGCAGCAGCAGCGCGTGGCCCCAGGCTGCGTTAATCTCGGACCAGTCAACCATTTGCGTGGACAGCCGGCCTAGCCGCAGGCCGTTGATGGTGGCAAACGTGCCGTCGTGGCTGATGCAGAATGTATCGTTAAACACATTACTGCGCTGAAGCTTCTCTAGCAGCTGTGCGTCGTGGTCAAACATGGAGTTGACACTTCCGCGCTCGTTCTGGAAGCTCGTCAGCTTGTCCGAGAACTCGTTGCGATCCATCCAAAACTCCTCTTCCTGCTGGTCCAGTTCCTGGGCCTCGCGCTCAAGCTCCAGCAGCTCGGCGTCCAGGGCAGCCTTTTCGGCTTCTAGATGTTTTAGCTCGGCGAGAGCTTCGGCCTCGGCGGCTTTTTCCTGGGCCAGGGCTTTTTCTTGAGCTGTGATTTCCGCGGACGTGGGCTTCTCGTCCTGTACTTTCTTGAGGAAGCCAATATAAGCATCGCGCTCTCTGGATGCCACCTCGAGCTTTTTCTGCAGCTCTTCAACCAGCAAATCGGTACACTCGACGCATATTGGGTGGTCGATATCGGAGCGAGCCGAGAGAATCTCAAACAGCTTGTTCACGCGGGCCATGTCGTGAGCCTTGGTCGACGAATCGTCGTCAGTTGTCGGAGCTGGCGGATGCGGGACTTGTGTCTGTGAGCTGCGACGGCCGGTGAGACGCCAGTTTGATGGGGCCGGAGCCGGGGCGGGTGGCTCTTGATCGGGAAGCGTGATAAACGACATGGCGGCATTGCGGCTATCAGCGCCGCCTTGTCGTCGAAACACCGGGCTAGAGGCGTCTTTTATGGCCGAGTCGAGGGTCTGTTTTCGCATTGAATCTTGCGGAATCGATGGCCGAGAGCGGGGTTTAGCTTCGGGCAATTCATGTGATGATGTTGCTTCTAATAGTTAGCGACAAGCAGAAGCCGGTAAAGATAAGAGAGACAAACCAACAAGCAAATCATAGGCAGCCGAATTTAAATCTTCAATTGACGGGTCGAGCGTCAATGGCACTCGGCATTTTTGACAAAACATGGCGGCGATGATCAACCGAGATACGCCGATGATGATGAAAGAAAGATTGAATGAAGCAAAGGGACCAAGAGGTCGAATCGAGATATGACGTTGCGGTGCCGCTGACATGAGCATGCGCACTGTGTTTTTAACAGGTGATCCCTGCTATTGCACTGAAATCGGACGCTGAATGACCTAGAAACAGTGTCAAACGCACTGTGACAACTGCCTAGCAACTTATGTCCATTAACCAGTTGCATTATAGTCATCTACCATGGATAACCCAGCCAAAGCATATTTGTAGCTCTCGTGAAGTCATCAAATCATTTTTTAGCTCCAAGAATCCCATGGATTTATCTGAACAACCACTTTTTTTTTTTTTTTTTTTTTTTTTTTTTTTTCACTTACATTATTTCTTACAGCGTGCACACCCGACTCGACCCTCTGTATTCATCTCATCTCCCTGGCTATCCCATCGAAATTGCCGGGCTATATTGCACTACAACCAATCAACCGACCATCGACGACAGCCATGCTGTGTCTCGCAGCTGCGCCTTGAGAGCAGCCAAGCCAGCAGAGAAGCTGCCAGAAAACCCAATCCGACCCTTGATTTCTATCTGCCTGCTTCTTTCTCGAGTCGCCTTGTTGACCTGCGGTCTTTTTTTTCGCCGTCTCAATCCGCCGTCCGATCCATCCCGCCATGACTGTCAAACCCGCCCGCTCCAGCACCGGCCCTCCGCCCACGACCACGTACAGCTCATCGCATCGCTTTTCGTCCTCATCAGACGATGAGGAAGACGAGCTGACCTGCGAGCCCGACGACGTCTCGGAGCGCCGCGATCCTAAAGCCAAGCTTGCGCGCGATCGCAGCCATGCGGCTTTACGACTCAAGTCGACTTTTGAGCACATCTTTGAAAAGTACGAGCGCGACTTTACCGGCATCGGCGATGAGATTGACTTGCGCACGGGCGAGATTGTCGTCAACAACGGACACTTGCAATCGATGCGCCATGAGCGCGATGCCGGCGCCGGCTTTCCCGACGACTATGACGACTATGGTGCTTTCCCCGATGAACTTCGCATGCTCCACGACGCCGACGACGACGATGACGACGACGATAATAACGATTACGACGAGTATGGCGACGATGAGGACGAGGAAATTCGCCTTGACGATTTGGATGCGCTCGAAGCAGTGCTGGAAAAAGGCGCCCGCAAAAAGACGAGAGAACCAACGTCGACCGCATTGATAGCCCGGTCGCCAAATACTGCCGTCGTGCCTACCTTTTCGTCCAGCCAGAAACTCTCGTCTATTGCCCTACCACAGCCGCCGCGTCTTTCGGGCGTACCACTAACATTTGGCTCTGGCTCCAGCGTCTGGGGCGTCGACCGACCGACCGATCCCGTCTGGCAGGTGCCAGAAATCAACATGTCGGGCTTCAAGAGCTCGTTTGCCGCAAATCTATTCCAGATTGACCGCTACACACTGCCTGTGACGACGGGCGAACGATCCATCTGGGCACCAGCACGAACAGAAAAGGTAGACTGGGATGTCGGCCAGCCGCGCAAAAGCCCCAAAGCACTGGGTGGAACTCCAGCACGAAAGGCCATTACATACAAAGCACTCGACAGCGATACTGCGCAGGACTCTAATACGGACCCGCTCTCGCAGGACGACAATGCCGGCATGTGGACGCCGTCAAAATCGGCTCGGCTCAAGAAGAAGAGCAAAACGCCCGCATCTGCTGCTTCTCGTACTGTTACACAGGCGTCGTCTCCGCCGGCCAATCACACACGCCACAATGTCAGCGCACGCGCCGTACCTTCCTCGACTGTATCGACGCCGCGCGGGCGGAGGAAGGCGCGCACAGAATTAGTAATCGGCGAGGCTGAGCAAGCGGAAGGAGAAAAAGAGGGGAGTGAAAATTCTTCAACGAAACAACGGCATTCTGTGATTGTTTCGATTCCAGCGCTGCCGCTGTCGCACTCATTTGCCAACTGTTTCGAAGCGAATTCAACAAATAAAGCCACATTGTCAGCCCCGTGGAATAAGACGATTCCAGATTCACAGGATAGCTTGACGGTCCCTGAGTCGATTCCGTCTTCGTTGGAGAGGTCGTTGGGCCGAAAGCTGCAGAGAGCTGTGGAGAGAGAAGTTGAGAAAGAGGAGGACGAGGAAGAAGGGGAGGAAGGGGACGAAAATACTCAAGGTCCAGACACGACGGCTGTTGAAGACGAAGAAGAGGAAGCTGAAGAGGAAGAGCAAGAGGCGGAAGAAGCAGAGAAAGAAGAAGAACCTACCGTCCGTCCCCGCCAACCCACCAAGCTCATTGAATCGAGCGAATACGAGGCTGAATCCGAAGTCGAGACTGAATCAGAATCCGAGGCTGAGCAAATACCAGAGGACGAACTTGACTCTGACACCGAATCTAAGCAAATACCAGAAGATGAGCTTGACTCTGACACCGAATCTGAGCAAATATCAGAAGACGAACCTGATTCTGACAACGAATCTAAGCAAATATCAGAAGACGAACCTGATTCTGACACCGAATCTAAGCAAATACCAGAAGACGAGCTTGACTCTGACACCGAAGCCGATTACGAAGTTTCTTTTGAAGCTGATCAAGACCAAGAGGCTTCAATAGAGGCTGAAGAAGACTCGGCCGTTGCTGTGCAGGAAGAGGACGAATCCCTTGCTGCCGATCAGCACAGTTCGGTTCTTTACGAGGAGTCGACAGTTTACGAGGAAGACGCCGACGAGGTTGAAGAGGAGGAGGTGGTGGAAGTCGAAGTCGAGCGAGAGGAAGAAACTGAAGAGGAAGGGGAAGAAGAGGAAGAAGTCGAAGTCGAAGTCGAAGTCGAGCGAGAGGAAGAAACTGAAGAGGGAGAGGAAGAAGAGGAAGAAGAAGAGGAAGAAGAGGAAGAAGAAGAGGAAGAAGAGGAAGAAGAAGAGGAAGAAGAAGAAGAAGTCGGAATCGAAGTCGAAGTCGAGCGAGAGGAAGAAACTGAAGAGGAAGAAGAAGGAGCAGGAGAAGGAGAGGAAGACGAACCAGAAGCCCACTCTTCCATCATCTCTTACGACGAAAAAACCTCCCAAGAAGACTCCCAAGACCTCGAAGAAAGCCAAATATCCATCGCCGCCCCCCCAAAAATGGCCCGCCCGCTAATCAAAACCCCCCCGCGCAAACCCGCCATCAAACAACAGACCAAACCGAAACCGAAAACGCCTCTACCAAAAACACGCTCCTCGGCCCGCCCGCCAATCGACACCTCCTATGGCTTCTCCGACGACGAAGATGGCTTCATCGTCCCCGCAAAACACGCCCGCAGACCCGTCGTGGCCAAGTCTCCAAAGAATGCGCCGCGCAAACCAGCGAGCGTGTTGAACCGGCAAACCACCCCGGAACCAGAGCCAAAGCCGGAGTCATCGTTTGCAGACGACACACTGCCCTCCCTCCCGTCAGACTCCCCCCGCTCGACGAAAAAGCGCAAGCGTGATGCCGTCGACAATGACACCCCCCGCAAACAAACAACAGCGCAGCCGACCCTCCCCGACTGGATCGTGCGGGACCACCCCTCCACGCCCGGCGCTACAGCCCCGTGGAAACGCCCCCGCTACTCGCCACGCACATACACCACACGCGGCACCCGCACCCGTACCGCACACCTTGCCCCGCGCGGCGACGGCCCTGCCATCCCACTTTCTTCTCCAGCCGACAAGGCGCACGCGCGCGCCCGCGCTCGCGCCCGGTTCTTACTCCCCCCGCCGCCGTCAAAAGACGTGTACGCTTTTCCGCCACCCGCCCTGTCACCAGCAGCAGCGGCGGCGGTGGCAGCATCACGAATAAAACGCCCTGCTGCCGTTGAAGACGACGACGACGAGGATGAGCTCTCGCTGAACTTGCGCAGCCTAATGTACCCGCGCACCCCGCGCAAGCAGCCCGTTCACGGCTCTTCTTCGTCTTATGCTGGCGCCGCCGCCAATAGCAGTCCACCCGTACCCGGCTCGCGCAAACGCGTCAAGAAGCGTGTCAGTATGGCGAGTTTCGCAGACCTGGCGCCCGTGGTGGCGGCGGAGCCCCTGGGCGATGTTGTCCGGACGCCGGGCGGGACACTGCGACGGTGTGGCGAGGATGGGTATCAATGCCGGCGCGAATTTTGCTTTAGTTGTGTGTCCATCTGATTTCTTTTTCTTCATCTTTTCGTTTGGGATTTTAGACTTTTTGGCGGGTCCTCACTTTCAAGGGCGTTTCTGTTTCTGTTTCTGTTTCTGTTTTCGAATGATTTGTTCATTGCATAGATATACCACGACTTGTTTCTTTCACTCCATAACGCACTAATAAAGGAAATTATATCAAAAAAATAAACATATTAAATTGATTTGCGTTGCGTTTGCTTAAAAATCCAAGCCGGTTCGATTCATACTTCATATCCCGTCCATATCCCCAAATACACATCAAGATGATTTGCTCCTTGGCCCGTGGCTCAGTGTCCTGCTGGCAACTGCGTTCAACTGCCTTACGCAGTCGACGGCGAAGGGGCAGGCGGCATGCCGTTGCGGATGGGGTCAAAGTAGACGTGCGCCTGGGCCTCCTTGGCAGTCAGGCGTTCCTATAAGAATTAGCTTGCTTGCTCAAAAAAGTAAGAAGAAGAAAAGAAAATACCTGGTGATCGTAGCGCAGCAGCTTATCCAGGAAATCAATGGCCTCATTGCTCACATAGCGCTGGTTCTCGGCCGTCACAAAGCTGTGCCACGGCTTCTTGGGGAAGCGGCCGAGCACGTCGTCGTACTGCGGATCGAGCTCAATGTCGTATTTGTCGAGGTAGTCAAACAGGGCGTCAGTGCCAAGGACCTTAGCAATCTTGACGAGCTGGTCGCTGTTGCTGTTACCGTGGAAAAAGGGTTCCTTGCGGAAAATCATGGACGCGTACATGGCGCCCAGACTCCACATGTCGAGGCTGTAGTCGTACTCCTGGAAATCAACCAGCAGCTCGGGACCCTTGAAGTAGCGGGAAGCAACGCGGACGTTGTACTCCGTGCCGGGGTGGTAGAACTCGGCCAGACCCCAGTCAATGAGACGGAGCTGCAGCAGTTAGCATTCGTTCTCTTTTGCTCTTGTTTCCTCGCTTCTTCTCTCCTCCTCTCACTCTCCTCTTCTCTTCTTCTCCTCTCACTCTCCTCTTCTCTTCTTCTCCTCTCGCTCGTCTCTTTTCTTCTTCTTCTCCTCTCGCTCGTCTCTTCTCTTCTCCGCCTCTCGCTTGCTTGTCCAGTGCTCACCTTTCTATTCTCATGGTCAATCATAATGTTGTGCGGCTTCACATCGCGGTGCATGATGCCCTTGCTGTGGCAAAAGTCCAGGGCCTTGAGCAGCTCGAAAATGTAAAAGCGCACGTCGAGATCAGTAAACTTGGGGTACAGCGTGCGGAAGTCGGTGTTGTTGATGCACTCAAAAATCAGCGATGGCGTCTTGCTCTGCGGATCGCGCACCACGTCCAGCAGCGCCACAATGTTGGGTCCGCCCGACAGGTTCTGCAGAATCTTGATCTCGCGCTTAATCTTCTTCTTCTTGACCGGCTTGAGCACCTTGATGACGCACTTTTGGTAGTTGGCCACGTTGATGCCCTCAAACACCTCCGAGTATTTGCCGCGGCCTGCTTCGGGTTAGTTTTATACTGCCTGCACTCGCTCGATCGCTTTATTCGAGAACAAGGACAACACACCAATCTTGCGAACAACCTCGTAGTTCTCCAGAGCACCCCAGCCTGTACCACCAAGTTAGCAAGTCACTCTCCAAAGCAGCCAAGAGGCATTCATTCGCCAAAGCAGCAAAGAGGGGCACGCACTGATGTTGACGGAGTCGTAGTCCCAGTAAGCGCGGGGCATGGACTGGTTGACGTCCGGGTAGACCCGTGCGATGCTCGGCATAGTGGGCGATTCTTATTCCGTCTGTCTGACCGTGTACTTCAATCGGGGCCCGGGTTTCGGTTTGGCTTGGCTTCGCTTCGCTTCGCTTCGATATATAAATATGTAATTGTATTGCGGGACAAAAAAAGTCAATCACAGCCAAGATCAGAGTCGGCGTCCGATAAGGCGACTGTGAATTTTCGCTTTCGATCGGGCGATTGCTTTTTTTTTTGGGTTGTTCGTTTCAATCGGTCGGATCCCCCAAGAAAATAAAAATCAAAAGGGAAGAAAAGAAGAAAAAAAAAAGTTTGTCTTTTTTTTGGTGTTCGCGGCTTGGTTCTCGTCCGTTTTTCACACTTTGGGCGTTGATTGGATTTGGCGACAAGAAAAAGAAAGACAAAACAAAAGTCTTTGGTGGGGGCCTTTTTCTGTTTGGGCGCAGGCGCTGTTTTTTGGGTTTTTTTTGGCTGGCTAGCTGGGGGGG
>LKBB01000009.1:139855-151238 GCA_001513885.1 Thielaviopsis musarum
CTGGGGGGGGGGGGTTGTTAGTTAGCAGTTGTTTGGGCTCACTTGATGTCAATAATGATGGGTGGGCAAACTTACATGCTGGTACAGCTCAAGCATCGGCACCGTACACGCTCCCGCCACAACACACCGTTCCAGCGTCAAATCCGACGAGAGATCCAGCGTTGATCCGTCCATCCGCGTCGGCGCCATCGTGTGCCGTCTCTTGGTCGTATTGAGCTCCATGAATCGAATCGACGTCATGTTCAAAAAGTCGTGCAGATGGATGCGGTTGCCGTCGGCATCGTTGGGTTGTAGCGCCGGCAGCTCGTCGAAATCAAACTGTCCTGTGCGCGTCGGCTCGTTGGTGTTGCTTCCCAGGAAGCTCGTGAGCTTGGCCAAACTCCGGCGGCCCTTGGGCGTGGCCTTGGGAGTAGCCACGGCCCTGGACGGCGTGTTGGGCTCCGACGGAAGCTGCCGTGTTGGCGTAGCCCGCGACATGCGGCCCGCTGCCGTCTCCTCTTTGGACGGCGGCTGCCGAAGCCGCACATTCTTGACCGGACTGGTCGGCAGCCCCTTGAGTCTTTTGACGCCATCGCGCGACTCATCCTCGTCGTCGCTGTCCAGCTCAACCGGCCGCTTGCCGAGCAGCCCGCGCGCACTGCCGACGTGCAGGCTCTTTCTGCCCGCCATGGCGCGCTTCTTGGGCGACAGGCTCTGAATCATTTCCCGCAGATTCAGCGTGGCCTCGCCGCCGTCAATCTTCTTTTGCGCCATGAGCCGTGCATTCTCGCGCGCCTCCTCCTCCATCACCTCCTCCTCCATCACCTTGGGGCTCTCAAAGGCAACCATACGCGGAGCCGTAGTAGCCGGCGTGAAAGCGGCCACCTGGTCTAGAGACGGACGCGTATCAAGAAGCTCCGACACCTTGGGCGAGCCGAGACCCTTGCGGTCGGCTCCGACTCCAGAGAGTCTTCGCGGCTTCGGCGTAAGAACCACTGGCGGCGCAATCGATCCGCCGAGAGCATCCTGCTGGAAGATGCCCGAAGTCAGCCTGTTGGACTCCTTGTTGCCGGTTTCCTTGTTCTGCCCCGCCTTGGGCCCTGTTTGCCGACTGACCCGCGCCACTGACGGCGACGCATTCGGACTCTTGCTTCCATGTCTATCCTTGAGCTGTGGCGGCGTCTCCAGATTGATGGGCGTAGTAGGACCAGCCGGAGCAGACGTGTCTGCAGCCAAATTGCGCTTGAGACTCTGTGTGGGCTGCTGCAGAGTTGACAGGCCAGGGCTAGTGGCTGTAATCTCGGGCGTTTCCACCGCAGGCGTGCGTAGAGAATCAGACGGGCGACGGCTCAGGACAACAGAAACGGGCATGCTCTTTCGAGATGCGGCGACGGGCAGCTTGGTCGCCGGCTTACTCGGTGATTGCGACCGGGCGCGCGAGCGCGTGTGGCGTGCAGGTGGCGGAAGAGGAGCGGCGTCGGTCTTTTTTGGAGAATTGGACTTGGACTGAGTGCGAGTCACGCGAGTGGCTGCCAGGACCTCGGCTGGATCTGAAGCCGGGGCTGAAGCTGGGGCCGACGTCTTTTCCGGAGACTTTGATCTGGACCTAGACCCGGCATGCGCGACGCGAGGCTGAGAATCTGTGGGTCGAGTTTGAGTGGGCGCTGCGGTTGAAGCAGCCTTAGGCTTTGCTGGCGACTTGGCCGGTGACTTGAACGGCGAACTCGAAAGTTCGCGAGCTGGTGATTGCAGCTCCTTGAACGGGCTGCTAGCCTCGATGGGGGTTGGCGGCGGAAGGGCCGGAGTTGCTACTTTGCTAGAGAGGTTGACGAGCGGCTCGTTTGCGGTGGCAGCAGCAGCATCAGTAGCGGCGACTGTTGAAACTGTCAAAGTATTGGCAGCTGGCGTTGGTTGGCTCTTGGGGAGAATATCACCCAAAACCGAAGTCATCTCCATGCCCAAAGTCACGTCTTCTTCCACTCCGTCAGCCGCCGCTTCGGCCGACTCCGACGTCGAGGCTCCTAAAATGCGCCCAACAGCAGCTGTTATGTCCATTCCAAGCGTCATTGTAGCGCCATTCTCGTCGTCGTGGTCGTCAGCAGTCCGACCCAGTATGCCGCCCATGGCCGTTGTCATTTCCATGTCCATGTCCATGTCCACTGACATGGTCGCGTTGCTCTCTTTTTGCGCATTCGCCATAGCCTGTTGCTTCTGCTTCTGCTGCTTCTGCTGCTGGAGCGCTTCGGCCGCCGACTGCGCGTCCCGGGAGAGAACTGAGCCAATAACAGTCGTAAGTTCCATAGACAAGTCGTCGTCGTCGTGCTCATTGTCTCCGAGATCCGTCGCAGCCGTCGACGGCCGGCCTTTGATAGAACCCAGTGCCGTCGTAAACTCCATGGTCGCCTCGTTCTGCGAGTAGTCGTGGTTGTCGCTTGCCAGCGGTTCCTTCATCTGCCGCTCCAGAATGCCACCAACGACCTGCGTGACGTCCATAGTCATGTCAAGCTCGGTCTGTTCGTCGCTGTTTGGTGCTTTGATCTGGGCCGCTGACTTCTGGCCCGCCTGCGCCTGCGCCTGCAGAATCCCACCCATGGCTGTGGTCATATCCATATCCATGTCGAGAGTCTGCGTCGGTTCGTCTGCGGGTGGTCGCGCTGGTGCTGGTGCCGGTGCTGAAATCGCGCTCTTTGATTGGGGCTTCTTGACCCATCCAAACGAGGGAATGATTTCTTCTCCGTCGTCGTCGTCGTCGTCAATGTCCAGGCGCTGTGTGCCTGCCTGTCGAGCGGCTTGGCGAAGGGCTTCGTCGAGAGAATCGGATATATCTTCGGCCCCAGGCGATCCAAGGAGAGAACCAACAGAAGCAGACGTCATTTCATCAACTTCGACGCTCATCATGGTCTCGTCCTCAGCATCGGACCCGCGGTCGCTCGAGACATCCTCGACGTCCTCTATTAGCTCAGAGTCGGAGCTCCCGTAGACTGTCGAAGCCATTGTGTCGTCGTCATTGCCCGTGCGTGAACTCATAGGCTGGATGCCAGTACTACTCCTCCGGCTCTTGGGTTGCGCATTGCCGGCCTCTGCTGGGCCCTCTGGAGTCTGGTTGGCGCTAGCATCATTGCTGCTGCTGCTGCCGCTGCTGCTATTGGTGTTGGGATCTGGCGCACGGCGCGTATTGTCGTTTGAACTGGCCGAGTCCTGGTTGTATTCAACCTCGTGGAATGTATGGAGGGTTGCTTCGGCCGCAAACGATACTCGGCGGTTGGCAAGCGACTTCCGGCGCGCATCGCGGCGCTCGCGCTCTTCGCGTTCGCGAGCGGCTTTTTGCTGTTGTTCTTCGGTGCGCAGCGCCACCTTGGAGCCGTGCGGGACCTCGGGCACATTAGACAGAGGATCGCCGCCTAGACCGCCAAAGACGTTGCTGACGCGCAGCTTGGGCTTGCGCGAGTGTGTTGTGATTTCGGATAACGATGGCGTCGGCTTGAGAATCGATTTCGGCGGCGCTCGGGGCGGGATGGCAAGAGACTACACAGGCCATTGTCAGTCTCCTTAAACGGCTGGATCGAATCAAACATCAAAACACTTACTGCTCTGCGGTTTCCAGTGCCCTGCTTAAGGGCGTCTAGACCGCCGGGGCCAATGCTCTTGCTGCGCAGCTTCTTGCGGCTCGGACCGATGTTTGCCAACAGGTCGAGTGTGGTGTTTTCCTTGTCGTTTAGCCGGCGCGGCCCCGGCCCGATCGACCTCCGAGTACGGCGGACCGGCTGCACGGGCGCTGATTGCGCCGGCGTCTGGTCGAGAGGCGCCATAACGGGCGGTGACGATAGACTGACGGGCTATATGTACGTGACAATAATGACGATAAATCAAACAAAAGATGAAATAAGAACACTCTAAACCAATGCAAATAGGGTAACAAAAATACAATAGCTAATAGCGATGGGTTGATTGATTGACTGATTAACCCCAAGATAGATAGCGCTTAATTCATCATTTGGGCCAGGACTAGATGCGGAAAAAAAAGAATAAACAGAGGAGAATAGTGGGGGCACAGATTCGTTTACTGGTCGCCTTGCTGTATTTTGAAAGTCTTTGGGGGTAGTTCGCGACTTTTAGTGGAAAATAGCAGCAACGCGCAGTGTTTACTTGACTTGCTGTATGGGGAACCGTGACAGACCCGCATTTCAGACTGGACGCTAGTGACAGGGGGTCAGCCTTGTGTCACGCTTTAACTTTTCGCCTTTTAGCGCATTAGCTCTTGCACTCCCTTTTGCATAAACTCCGGAGTACTCTGTATCTGTACTTGTACTATTTCATCTTTACGAAGTACTCTTCATTACACGCTCTTCTGAGCGGCGCATCAAGTTTTTGTACGCAAAACAACCAGTGGTTGGATGAGGTGCTGTAGGCTATAAACACTAACCATGCTCTACGGCAGTCACATGCTCATTACTCAAACATTATCTCTACAAAGTGCACTTTAATGACGTTTGCTCGCTTGCGCACTGCCTGTTCTGATTGATTAATTACAGTTAATTCTTTAGCCAATCCTCTGTAGCCAAAATCATCACTCCCAATGCACGTGTAAACGTGGCGCTTAGATGTGGCTATAGTCTCCATAAAATTTGCACGCCCCGCTTAACCCCTGTCTCTTAACCACTCTGCACTGTCGAACGGCGAATTTTTGCCTGGTGCCACACAACTTTCCCTGCTTGTAGGTTTTCTGGCCCTAATATTTTTTGGTGCGAAATTGTGGATTCCATCCGCCAGACTTTTGCAATCCACTACCTTGGATCGTCTACGTTCATACGAATTTTCGACGACTCTTTTGCCCGGCCCCAAACGATCCGCAAACCCGTCGAAACGATACCAGTCGACACATATTCATCATGGCGACCGAATTGACCGTCCAGTCTGAGAAGGCTTTCCAGAAGCAGCCTCACATCTTCACCAACGCGAAGGTTAAGGCCAAGTCCAGCCGTCCTGGCAAGGGTGGCCGGAGATGGTACAAGGACGTCGGCCTGGGTTTCCGTACCCCCGCCGCCGCCATTGAGGGCAACTACATTGGTATGCAGTGAATTGAGCGAATCGATGAGACGACGACGAGAAGAGAGGCTTCAATTTCATTTCGGATGCGTACAACTGCGACTCAGTAATCAATATTTGACGGCAAGCGACTGCGACGGTTCGACCAAGAATCTACTTGTCAACGCATAAATATCGAAATACCCGACGACAATTCTAGACGTTATTTTGCATCGACGCCAGCAGTCTCCCGCCAGTCCCGATTACGACGTCAGACAGGACAGAGGCAAACCGTGCGACATACCGACAAGGAAATCTCGAAGCCAATCTTCTCCCGTCAAATTGCGATTCCAGCGCCCAATAACAATAATACTCGGCTCGGATAACTAACAGCATTGTAGACAAGAAGTGCCCCTTCACCGGTGAGGTCTCCATCCGTGGCCGTATCCTGACTGGCACTGTCGTCTCCACCAAGATGCACCGTACCCTGATCATCCGGAGAGAGTACCTTCACTTCATCCCCAAGTACGACCGTTACGAGAAGCGCCACAAGAACCTTGCCGCCCACGTTTCGCCCGCTTTCCGCGTCATGGAGGGTGACCAGGTCACCGTTGGCCAGTGCCGGCCGCTGAGCAAGACTGTATGTTCCGACTTATCCACCGACGGCAAATCCACGAGACAAAGGGCAGAGAGTCAGATGAGGAGCTTTGTCACGCGACGGCTTTCTCAGGGTTGCTTTTGCTACCGAACCTCTGCCAAAATTCTCTTTGATGAAACAAACCCGAACTAACATTTTGTGTTTCCAGGTCCGCTTCAACGTCCTCCGTGTGCTGCCCCGCACCGGCAAGGCCGTCAAGAAGTTCAGCAAGTTCTAAACAGTCAAATAAAATATGGCATTTTTTTTCGGAGCAACGAGGGTCAAGGTCTTTTTATAAAGAGGGACGGCTTTTACGGGTTTGCTACTGCATCTCTAGGCAAAAAATGAAAGTGCTTTAGAGGCAGTGTTTTTCAATCAAAAAATGGACTTGTGAACAAAAGAAAAAAAACAACACAAAACTAAACTTTCGCCTCTCTCTTTTTTTTTATATGCTGCTGCCACTCGTTGACTGAAGGCGATGTCGTCATTGGGCTACTTTGAATCTCTCGTTGCTTTGGAATAGGCCGCTGATGACCTGGAAAACGGTACGTCTGGGAGGGATAGAGAAGATGCTGATTTAAAAGTAATGTTGTGTATACGGGGTTTGTTTGTTAATATGTCGTTGATAAGGCCGGTGTGGAAAATGGGGAATATCAGGTACGGAATAATGGAGTTATGTTTGAGCATTTGAGCTTGTGACGACGAAATGGAGCTTGAGCTTGTGACAAAGCCAGGGACAATAGAAGCAACCCTAGTGGTCACGATGTGAAGCAAAAGTATAGCAACCCTAGTGTCCTGCCCCGCTGACTCGATTCACGTGATCCATGAAAGGGATTTTGCCCCACATTTTCAACGTCGTTTGACCCCGGATTGTTTAGCGTAGAAGCTTGAATTAACGATTAATCCTACAACCCGACGTTTTGACCACCGAAATGGGATGGTTAGACAATTTATTCTGGGCGTCATCGTCCGGTGACGCATCGTCCAAGCAGCTTTCTAGCGATGAAGATCCGCTGAAGAATCTGGACCCGAAGCTGCGGGCCTTTCTCGACAAGGAATCGCCCGTCAAATACCAGCGGGCCGCCGCCGAGAACAGTCTCGCCAGCGCCAGAGAAGCCGCTGCCCATGCCGCCGCCGAAGCCGCCGAGGCCGCCGCTACCGAGCCGCCGCCGCTGGTGCCGCCACAGAGCCTGTACCCGGACGGACGGTATGCGCATCTGTGGAAGACGTACAAGCCGCTGAGTGCGATTGAGGACGAGGGCAAGAGCAACAATGAAAAAATGGCGGACGTGCTCGGCGGGTTCAAGGCACGCAAGGACTCAATTGGCAGGGCGGCGCTGGAGAATTGTGCGCTGCAGCAGGAGGAGTGGATGAATTGTCTGAAGAGCGGGGCGTGGGAGGACAGGCTTATGCTGTGCCGGGACCAGATCCGGCGGTTTGAGCGGTGCTACAACATGCAGCATGTAAGTTTTGGTAGTGGTGGTGGTGGCGGTGGTAGTGGTAGTGATAGTGGCGGTGGTACTAGTGGCTAACTGAAAACTAGCGCTTCCTGCGAACCCTCGGCTACCAGGCCGACCCGTCCCGCGGCCCCGACTTCAACGACGCCATCCAGATCCACGCCGACACTCTATACCAGCGCCTCGTTGCGCACGAAGCAGCCGTCTCCGCCGCCCAAGCCGCCGGCCTGCCCGAGCCAGAATGGACGCCGGCGCCGGGCCTAGCCGCTCCGCCGGGCAGCGTGCCGGCAGCTGCAGAAGTGGCGACACAGTGGGAGCAGAAGCTGGCGGACACACCCGAGGCCGAGCGGCCGTTTGAGCAGGCGGCGCTGCAGGCGGACTTTGGGGTCAAAGCGCAGACGGCGCAGCAGGTGCAGAAGTTGATGGCAGAGGAGAGCAGGGATGTCGAGGCGCGGCGGAAGAGTGGACAGGCGTCGTTGCTGGATTATGTGTGGGCGGTGTTTAAGCCGGTGGGGGAGGGAAAGTAGTGCAGTTATGAGGGGAGCGGTGCAAAATTTTGCAGCTATCGCGGCGGAAGCAGTGCAGTTATCGGGGCCTGGGGGCCTGTGTATTATTACGGTACGGGGCCAGATCCCACAGTTATGCTACTAAACAACAGACGGACAGAATCTCGCAGTCGAGATAAAACACCAGAAAACAGAAAGAATACCAGCAATCTGTCAAACCAACGAGAGGGGTATATAAGTAAGACAAAGCAAATGAGCAGGACAAAAGAGCAAAAAACCAAAAGAACAAAGAAAGATGCTGAGAAATGCTAATATAGACAAACAAACCTGAAACTCAAAATCAGGAAGACCGCCCCTCCAGCGCCAGCGCGGTCCGCTCCAGAAACTTGTTGAACTCGCGAATCTGATGCAACGCGCCGCCGCCCGTCCCGTGACTCGACGCCTGCTCCGCCACGCCCGCCACAATCATTTCGAGATTCGCCAGCTCCGCATCGCGCGCCTGCGCCGCATCACCCGGCGGCGGCGGCGGCTCGGTGGCGCCCGTGGCCAGCACCATATCGACTCGGTGCATTGCGGCCGACATGTTGAGGCGGGTGTGCAGCGCGGCCGTGTTTGCATCGTGGCGGTCGCGTGCGGCGTCGGCGCGCAGGCCGAGCTGCTCCTTTTCGGTGCGCAGATGGACGACTTGTGAGCGCAGGCGGGCCTTGGCGGCGGCGGCTGTGCGGATGCGCTTTTTGAGCGCGTGCAGCGTGTCCAGGTAGACGGTGTGCTGCAGCAGGCGCGAGCGCACTTCTTCCTGGAAAGCCTCGAGCGTACGCATCTTGGCCTTGTATTCCTTGCGGGCGGCGGGCGTGGTGTTGGGGCGGGCGGCCATGTCGGCAAGCTGGGCGAGGCTTGTGTCAATGACTTCCTCGCACACCTGGCTGAGCACGTCAATGGTGTTGACGCCGCTCCGCGACGTGCACGGGATGCTGGCGAGGGCTTCAGTCTCAGCGTCGGCGACGGTGGTTTTGGCGAAGCGCTGCACGGCAATGGGGATGGTGGTTTTGTCGTCGAAGCTGTTGAGCCGCTGCGACACGTTTTGTGTCTGCGATGTGCGCTGTTTCTTGCGGCCGTGAGCGGGTTTGCGCTGGTGCGGCGATGCGGGGCTTTGTGGCGGCGGCGGCTGGCGGCGGCGTTTTCGCTGTGGTTCTGGTTCGGGTGTGGGAGACGGAGACAGCTCGTGTGTGGGAGATGGCTCGGGTTCGTGCGTGGGAGATGGTCTGGGTTCGTGCGTGGGAGATGGTCTGGGTTCGTGCGTGGGAGATGGCTCGAATTCGTGTGTGGGAGACGGAGATGGCGATGACGCGGGGCGCACAGGACGACGGGGCGGCTTGGCTGCTGGCGAAGACATGCGGGCAGCAGCCGGTTCGCTGTGAAGCTCGGGTGATTCGTCTCGACCTTGCTTATTAGTGGCAGCTGGCAAAGGCTCTTTTTCCGGCTCGTTCTCGTCGTCATCGTCGGAGAAGATAACATGAGACGCTCTTTCGGGCTGTACAGGCTCTTCCATCGATATGGGCGGCAGTTCTGGCTCTGGCGATCCGGGGATTTCCTTTTGTGCTGTCCGCTTCTCTGTCCTCTCCTTTTCTGCCGCCCGTGTCACTCTCTCAGCCAGCGACGCCCCTTTAACGCGGCTAGTCCCCGATGACAACTCATCAACCTCGTCAATCGTAGCTGCAATGCGCGACAGCCTCGAGGCTCTTGCTAGCCTCGTCGTTTCTCTACTTCTCATGCGCGACTTGCGCGTCAGCGGCGACGACGAGTTCATAGCCGCTGCGAGGCTGTCCATGTCGACATCGGATACGACGTGCTGGAGACGCGCGCTGGATGACGGAATCGCCATGGCCAGGCCGATGCTTCGTCGGTGGCCGCTGCCGGGCGCGTTTGCGGGGCTCTCGGAGACTTCCTCGCCATTTCCGCGTATAGAGCGACGCGGCGTGCTGTGTTTGGGGAGGTCTTCGAGGTCATCTGGAGCCGGTGTTTTGTCTGTTGGTTCGGGGGCTGTCGATGGGATGAGCGGCTCAGCAGCGACGGGTTTTGTATATGGCTGTATTTCTGGCTGTATTTCTAGCTGTGCTGCTTCCGGGTGGCTATCGGGTATCGATGTCGGCTCTTTTGATCCTATCGTCTCTGGCTGTATTTCTAGCTGTGCTGCTTCCGGGTGGCTATCGGGTATCGATGTCGGCTCTTTTGATTCTGTCGTCTCTGGCTGTGCTGTTTCTGGGTGGCTATCGGGTATTGATATCGGCTCTTTTGATTCTATCGTCTCTGTCGGCCGCTCTATCAACCCCCGGGGCTCGGCTGTCTCAGGATAACTGCCCGACACTGCAGCAATCGACGATTGAGGCGGCGCGTCGGCCTCTGGCGACTTTCCGGCATTTCGCGGCGACCGTCTCAGCGGCGGTGAGGCCTGCTTTATTTCTTTTGGGCTGGACTTCTTGGATGGCAAAGAAGATGGCGATGATGACGCCGGCTCGGGCGCCGTGGCCGGCAGGCTTTCGGCTGAAATAAGAGACCCAAACTCGAGGTCGTCGACCTGATGGCGTCTGCTGAAGCATTAGCATCTACTCTGGCCTGGTCAATCAGCATTCGCTATAACTTACTGGGCACCTCGGAGGCGCTGTTGCATGCGCTCGGCTCGGGCTAAAGGACGAGAAAACCGTTAGCCATTCATCCTTTGGTGTCTTTGTTTACATGTTTATTTATCGCCTTGATTGAAGCTTAACACATACTAGCCATGGCGCCTAATCTGCGTGGCTGATTTTCAAATCAGCGCAAACGGCGGGTGAAGAAAATATACAGCGGCTGCCAAAGCCGAAATGAGGCAAGTTCAGAGGTTTTTTCTGCAAAGCAAAATTCTGATGTCATGAGGGTTTGACGCGACAGGGTCTTGATGGTGTTGTGATTTAACGCGTAAAAAAAGACAGCTTGGAAATAGTGGGGTACTTGTTTTTGCGTGGAGCCTCATGCAGTGAAGGAGGTACTGTCTTATTACAACAGGCCGCGGGGTTGGCCACCGTTGGAAACCGGCATGATTTGAATGCAGTATTTCTTTTCTTTTTTATCATCTTGGTTTCCGTCTTGATTTTTCGGAGTAGGTTCTGATAGTCATGACAAACAACAATAACAACCCTAACCCTATAGCTACTAACTCTCACATCAACGTCCAAGACAAGACAAACGTAATCCCAGACTCAAACCACGTTTTTCTTGTTTCCGTCTCGGGAAGCCCTTTTTTTTCCTTTTTTTTTTTTTTTTTTTTTTTTTTTCTTTTCTACTAATACCGCTTCAAACCCGTCGCGGCACCGTCCAACTCCGCCTAGTTCTTCAATGTCTTTACTTGTAGCTAGTACAGTAGCTAGTACAAGTATAAGCATACCCTTATCAGGAAAATCCTGCCGAGGCCAAATAAAGTTTCTCAACAAGAAAGTAAAAGACCGGCGCTCGCTCCGAATCGAGCTGAGAAGAAAGAGAAAAGAAAAGAAGAGGAAAAAAAAAACTATGGCGCTAACAAGTAAGACCGGAGAGTTTCCAAAGATGTAGTTATCCATTGCGGTAGATTAATAAAGCGTGCCTTTCGCCATTTCTCACTACTTGTACACATACTGCTCAATACTCTTACACTCTTAATCTCACCGTCACATCCTCGCTTATTACTGTACTCACTGCGTCTCAGTGCCATCTGACTATACACCACATCACAAGTCTCATCTACTTCTCAAACCCCCCCCCCCCCCCCC
>LKBB01000009.1:151298-180530 GCA_001513885.1 Thielaviopsis musarum
CCCCCCCCCCCCCCGCCAAAATGTCTGCTGCTACCCCAGCTACAGCTACAGCTGCAGCTCCGGCCACCCCCAAGGCCAAACCCGAGGCCTTCCCGGGCTTCACCCGCCTGACTCCACAAATCTACGTGCACGAGCCCGAAACCGCTGCTCCCCCCGCGCACTCCTCGTCAGCGCCCATTCCGCCCCGCGTCATCATCATCTACGGCTGGGGCGACGGCCTGCCGCGCCACGTGGCCAAGTATACCGACGGCTTCCGCGCGCTCTTCCCGCACGCCAAAGTCATTGCCGTGCTGTCGCCCATCTTCAAGACCCTGACGCAGAGCATGGCCGACCGCTCGGCTAGCATGGGCCGGCTGCTCGACGAGGCCTATCCGCCCGGCGCCACGTACACGGCCGATGCGCCCGAGGACGCTGTGCTGGTGCAGGCCATGTCCAACACGGGCGCCATCAACCACACCGCCACCATGTTTGCGTACCAGCAGCGCTACGGCCGCGCCATGCCGTACAGGCTGCTCAGCCACGACTCGATGCCGGGCAGCGTCAAGCTGACGTGGGAAAACATGCCGCGCTGGTCGCGTGCCATGGCGCTCGGCACGGCGGGCTTCTTTCCCTGGCCGTTTTTCGTCACCCAGACCATCTGGGGCGCTTTCCTGGCGCTCAACGAGCTGGGTCACTGGATCTGTGGCGCAGAGACGGCGCCAGTGGTGGCTGCGCGGATGGGCGTTGACCATGTCTTTTCGTACAAGGACATGACAAAGCTCTACATGTACAGCAAGGAGGACGAGATTATCTACTGGAAAGACGTCGAGGAGGCCATAGCCGTGAGCAAGCAGCGTGGCTACAAGACCGCCAGTAAGATATTTGAGGGCAGCGGCCATGTGGGACACATGAGACTGGCGCCGGAGGAGTACTGGAAGACTATTCGCGTTAGTTGGGAGGGCGTGATGTAGACGATATAGAGGAAGCAAGTAATTTCAAGTAGTAATAAGAATATAGATGATATCAATTTTGGGCCATGGCCGTGGAAACTCCCGCTTAAATAACAAATAAAAGAAAACATTCTGTGGTGCTGAATCATAAAGCAAGCCACGTTCCAAACACCGTCATGAAACCCAAATAATGTACAGTCGAAAGAAAAGCAAAGAAGAAAATAAAAACAAAGAAAAAGAAAGGGAGAAAAAGTCTACAGCTCAACCTCGGCAGCTTCCTTGAGCGTCTGCTTCGGCTCCCACTGCATAATCTTTTCGTTGAACACGTGACTGGGGTTGTTAGCAAGGGTCTACCAGCTATAGAAGACGACGACGACAAAACAAAAGAAAACTTACTCGTTAAACTCAGTGTCTTTGAGCGCCTTGTCACCGTACTTGTTGGCAATGACGTTCTTGAAGCTGTACGGAATGAGCGCTTTGACGCCCTCAAACATGGTTTCCCGGAGGGGGAAGATGCTGTTCTCGGCGTACTCATCGCCGCTCTTGTCGCGCATCATCTGGGCCGCGGAGCCGTCCTCGTTGACCACGCGGCGCAGCGCGGCAATGTCGACGTACAGCCCGTTTTGCAGATCGATCCAGCGGGCGTCAACGGCGTTGGCCTTATCGACAGCGCCGTCCTTGTAGTGCGGGTTGACTTCGAGGCGGAAGCGGCGGCCTTGGGGCACGCCCGAGTATTGGTAGAAGAACATGGTCATGTTGTAGTAGGCGGCCAGGAAGGACAGGCCGTTTTCACTAATTTGGATATCGGCGTCAGAGTCCCAGGGGAGGGCCTACAAGATTTGGCATTAGTACAAGAGGGTGGCTCACAAAAGGTGAAAAGAGAAAGTCTTGGCATTGCTGTTGGCTGGGCTGAACCACACAGACAAAAAAAAAAAAAAAAAAAAACTTACACGTTGACCCCACCACCAACCAAGAAGGCTACCATGCATCAACCACGCCTCAACACTAAGATCAGACAGAGTAGCAAGGCAGGTCTGCACAAGAACGCGGACGGCATCCTTTTGCTCAGCGTACGACAGCGGCTTGAACGCAATACGGGGATCATAATGGGGGTGGAAGCTGTCATTTATGATTAGCTTTATGTTATGATAAAACATCAAACAAGAGACTGTTAATGGTAGGACTTACTCGGCCTCCTTGAAGTATTTGTAGTTCTGGGCCAGCGGCTGCTGCTGCCCGGCGCCAAGAGAAAGAGACAGTTCAGGTGAGGGGCTGCGAACAGCCAGGGCAGAAACGCCGCCCAGCAGCGACGATAGGAGAACAAAGATGGGCTTCATGGCAAAGGTGTAGAGAGAGTGAGTGAGTGAGTGAATGAGTGAATGAGAGGAAAATCACGGTCGGCTCGCTTGATTGGCAGAGATCAGATAGTGAGGGTGGAAAGAAATATATTCAAAAAAAAAAAAGAAGAATGAAAGTAAATGAATGGGAGAACGAACTGGACTTGCATCCACAGGACAAACCATCTCTATTATATCCAAACCAAACGCCCAAATTAGACTTTATGTTCTGGAGCCTTCTTGTTTTCTCTTCTACTTCTTCTTCTTCTTCTTCTTTCTTTCTCTCTTACTCTCTAAAGCCCAGTAAATCAAGCACCTGATTTGCTTGCCGCGTATGCGGCACATGCTTCCTCAGCTATTGTGGCCCATTCTCAAGCCCAGGATTCCATCACCTTTTTCTGCTCATTTTTTTTTAGGCGGAGTCGGTTTCTCAAAAGTTGATGAAACCCCAGTTTGCGACCAGGGCCGCGTCATGCTTTTTGGGACAAAAAAAAAGAAAGACCACTAGCAAAAAAAGCTAAAGTAGAAAGGGAGCCAAAGCCGCATCTCTGGATCTGCACTGCCCATAACAATGAAATAGCCGGGGGGAGTTTCGCTTTACTGCTTGTAAAATCTTATTATGATAAGCCCCCCCCCCCAACCCTAGTCCGGTTACGCAAGTAGGCGTACGACTGCTTCGACGCAAGAAACAAGCAGACGAAACAATGAAGCATTAAATTAAGCATTAAATTGGCATGCCATCCGCCGTCACTTGGAATTCTATCTCGGCAAACAGAACCGAGAAGCATCCCAAGATTGGGCTTTTCGCCCTTCAAGTCCTTACCCAGTATTCTAGAGTCAGGTTTATACGGTGTACATCTCATTTACTGCCACAAACTGAAAAGTAGCACTATAATCTGCAGCGGCCCCACTCTCGTTTCCGCCAGTAGTGCATGAAACAACCAAACCCTAATACTATACTACAAGGGTTTATCGATGTTTTCTCCTTTTCTAGCGTTGGGCAAAAGCTGGAAACAAAATCAAGCAAAAAGTTCATGATATTGTCTGTCAGGAAGCAACTTATCTCAGGCTTGTAAACAAAAAAAAAAAAAAAAATTGCCTCCAGCAAGACAAAGGAGAAAGCTACAAAAGATAACAGCACATCCCTTTTCCAGGCACAATTTTCACGAGAATTTATTTTAATATTCTTTGGTCTCGTGAACAATTTTCTGTGCTGCTTCTTTTTGCCTGATACTACATAACAAATCGGAGGTTTTATGTTGTTCTAACCTAAATGCATCCGGGGGTAACCCTTTCGTTGGTGCTCTTGCTGTACTAAGCCACATTAATTGTTTGATCCTGAACAAAGATCAAATGTTTGCCCCCCAGTATTCTATGCCACACAGATTAGCCACAGCGCTGCGCACCGCCCCACGATGTGGCGTCAACGGTGGCTCAGACCCTAGTTGTACGGTGTAATAACCCTAAAACGACTTTGGGGGAGCTGAGCTTGCAAGCTAGGCTCCCACCTTTGTCGGCCCAGGTACAGAAGACAATGTAGCACCCAAGTACCGGCCAGTACATTGCACAGCCCTGGTCTACCCGCTCGGTACCTGTGGCTACAACGTCGTCAACTTCCTGATGACTTGAGGTTCCAGATTTGAAGCTCAAACAACCAGAGTGGCATTTGTTTTTGTTCTCTTTTTTGCTTCTACCGCTTATTCTCCATCTGACTTTGCAAGACTTGTCCTTATTTTTCTGTGCCGCCCATTATATTGAATCTCGTCGGGAACGAGAATTTGGGAACTGACCAAAATACCGACCAAAATAAGCACAACAGGCTTAGTTAGAAGCTCCGTCAACTTTCCGCCATCGCATCCGCAGCCAAGAAGTATCACGACAAATCCGCCACACGACCCAGCCTCGCCATAGAGTGACTACCGACTTATCCAGCGCTCTAGTCTACTTTTGGGGCACATTGAAAACCGCCAAAGTCAATCGACCCCATATAGCAATATTGCAAGGCCTATTTTGCCCTTCAAGGGAGCTCCGACCATTCCATCTCTATTTATCTATCCGGCCAGGCGTTTTTGTCGAGCGTCGCATCACCAATACTCTTTTTCAATCCCAGCCTTGCGCACACATATAGCCGTCCACCATGACCGTTTTCAATGTATGTCATTGGGCTGCTTCTGCCCCGCGCCACTGACTGCTCTACTAATCACTACTGTGTAGTTATTCCGAATTCTCGGCGATCTGTCGCACGCCGCATCAAAGTTCATTCTCATCTCGTCAATCCGTCGCAATGAGAGCGCCGAGGGTCCGTACTTGACGTCTAACTGTTAGTTGACAGTCGCGCTAATATGCTGGTTGATAGGTGTCTCCCTCATCACACAGGTGTTTTACGCCATCATCTTCCTTACGCGATACACGGACATTTTCCAAGAAAGCATCATCTGGAACTTGCTGTTCAAGCTGTTCTACATCATTTCGTCGTTTTACATCATCTTTCTGATGCAGTACAAGTACTCGCGCACCCGCGAGCTTGAGCTGTCGTGGAAGCTCGGAGCTGTCGTCTTTGTGGGCTCGTTCCTGCTGACGCCGTTTGTGTACTGGATCTCCATGTACTCTGTGCACTCGTACGCCGGTGGCTTTTCATCTGTAAGTATTTTATCTGCTGTCCTGTCCGCACACATGCTAACCCTGTCAGTTCCTTTGGGACTTTTCGCAAGTCCTCGAGTCCGTCTGCGTTCTTCCGCAGCTTCTCCTGCTTCGCCAGACCAACATCCCTACCGTCATCGATTCATACTACCTGGTTGCCCTTGGCGGCTACCGTGCGCTCTACGTGCTGAACTGGCTGGCCCGCGCGCTGGATAGCAGCGACTCACACCTGAATGGCGTGTCGGTTTTCTTCGGCATAATCCAGACCATTTTGTATGCCGACTTCTTCTACGTCTACTATAGCCGCCAGCGCGTCAAGCTGCGCAACGGCAGCATCATTGACTCGGACGACATGGACCGCGGCTGGATCATTAACCGCCTTTTTGGCCGCAACATTGAGCCCCTGCCGCAGGGCGACGAGGAGAACCCGCGCTCGCTGCGCAGTAACAGCGGCAGCCCGGGCGGTCTGACGCTCGGCGGTAGCGGCAACAGCCGGCCGGCGGCATCGCGCGCCAAGTGGGGATCGCGCGGCATTTCGATTAGCGCCGATGACGACACCCTGGAGCAGCAGAACCAGACTGGTGGCAGCAGTGCGCACGACGACCTCAACCGCAATGTTGACCCGGACGCTAAGATGCGCGACCCGGATGAGCTGGCCATGGCGCTGGATGATGAGGAGAGTGACCGCGAGGGCCGCCGGTTAGGCGACGATGATTCGAGCGATGACGAGTCGCCCGACGCGTCCAAGAAGCCCTTGACTGGGAACAGCGGGGTTCACAGCGGTGAGGAGTGGCGGGATTAGAGCGTAGGAAGTGTTTGATGGGACTCTCTTTGGATTTAGGCATGAATGATTCGCAATACTATATACAATTACATCTAAATTTATCAGTGATGTAAAGTGAACAGACCCAGGGTTACGACTACCTAGGGTTAAGCAAGGTATGACGTTGTTAGTAAGCTTGGTGGGGCAGAACGCTCACCGCCTTGACGAGCATCTTCAGCCCTGCAGAAAGTTGCGCAGCCTTGCGTTTGATTAATCCTTGTTGTTCTACTGTTTTTCTTTTTAACGCATTCACCAATTGCTAAAAATATCCGGGAACCAAAACACACAGAAGCATTACAATGGCCGACACAATGGAAGTTGACATTCCTACCGCCGAAGCGACTAGCGCGACTACGACTGCAGCAGCAGCCGAGGCGGCGGCGGCCCCGCTGGAGAACAGCACGATGAAGACGCACTCAGATGCGACGGCGGTGCGGTCCATTGAGGGCTGGATCATCGTGGCGACGAATATCCACGAGGAGGCGGACGAGGAGGCGGTGCAGGACTTGTTTGGGGAGTACGGCGAGGTGAAGAACCTGCATCTGAACCTGGACAGACGAAGCGGCTACGTCAAGGTGAGTTGCTCCCAGCTCCGCAGAGAGATGATATGCTCCCGGCAGAAACGGCCGTGAGAGAGCACGAGGCTGACGGAAAGTGATACAGGGCTACGCACTGATCGAATACGCCACGCTCGAAGAGGCCCGCGCGGCCATTGATGGCGCGCACCAGACCAAGTTGCTGGACCAGACGATTGATGTTGACTTTGCGTTTGTCCGGCCGCCGCCCGGCACGAAGACGGGCGGTGGTGGCGGTGGCGGCGGCGGCGGAAGAGCGGGCCGCCATGGGCCGACGCGCGGTCGCGGACGGAGCCGCAGTCGGAGCCCGGAGAAGTCCAAGTGAATGTGGCGGGCTGGAAGGACTCGAGATGGAGGATGAAATGAGGATGGCCGTCTTTTTTGATTTTTCTTTTCTTTAGCCGATGTTTTCTACTTTTCTCGGGGGAGAGAGGGAGAGAGAGAGAGAGAGAGAGAGAGAGAGAAAAGAAAGAACAACGTCGGCGTCATAGAACTATGCAATGAACAGGTATGTTATACGGTACGGAGAGACACGGAGAAGAAGACGGAAAAACTAATGGGGCTCTTTTTTTATTGGCAGATTTCATATGCTTTGTGACCCTTATCAGTGAACCGCATACGCAACCGCACGCACATTACACACCCACACGCACCACATGGATAAGATAATACTACGGCTTCACGTTCTATCGAGTTTGCTCCGACTCGACATGCCAAATTTCCTTTTTTGGAGTTTCTCGACGCCTCGTGCCGGGAAAATATCTTGAGAGATGCGATGTGTAATGTCAGCATCGCGAGAACACCGGTATTGGCCGAGAAACCCCAGCGAACCCGAGGGCATCCGATGCGGCTTGTTGCGTTGAGGAAGGGAAGGCTTCTTGGCGGGAATGAAGTTGGGGTTCATCTTTTTGTTCCTATTTCAAAGACGCTGGAAAAAGGCAGAAGGGACAGAACCCACGGGAGTGATGACGACAAACTTGGTCCCCGGAGCTGAGTTCCGAGGAATTTGCTGAGAGAAAGAGAGATAAGAGAGGTAAGGAAGACATGGAGAATAAGCCGTCATATTGGAAAAAAAAAGACGAATCAACGGTTAGTGGCTAGGTACACACACGTACAGATCCAATGACCCAACATGACTGTCTTGGCTGCTTGGAGTAAGTTCTGCCCTGACCGTCTGACGCTTGAGTAATGTTTACCTATTCGGGCAGATATCTTTGCGCATGGAAAAAAAAAGATCAGGCCATTTAGGTGCGCCTCCCTGCCCTAACTCTTGGGTCTGGGGAAATTGCGACTCTAAGCCTGGAGTTTTTTTGACAGGAAAAAAAAAAAGAAAAAGTATTTTTCTTGCTGGTGAGGTTGCAGTTGGACATGGCAGAGTAACAATAGTAGTGAGTTGGGATTCTCGATATTTTCCGACTTGGTTAATAGGAACCTGGGGTAGAACAAAGCAAGAGTCACAGCCATAAAGTGACGATGTTTACATAGCCATATATAGGGATTTGTGTAAAGTGACAATGTTTACATGGCGGTGTATAGGGCTTTGTTTTGTATCTTGGGTTGAGGTTATAACCAAGCTTTTGCCAATACTTGTCTAAAAAAAAGTGCTGCTAGAGCCGCTATCCGAGGCACACGACAGGTCCAAGGAGAGACAAAGCGAAAAGGCCAAGAAACGGGGAGGAGACGGTGAGGGCAAAAAGCGGAGGCGAGCGAGCGAGCAAGTGAGAGAGAGAGAGAGAGAGAGAGAGAGAAAGAGAGGGAAAAGAAAGCGAGAAAAGGCCAAGACAAAAATGAAGAGTAGACAAAAAGCAAGAAAGGAAAAAAGAAACAGAGATTTCTTTGGGGCCACCAGACGAGAGAAAAAAAGGTGCGTTTGCCAAGAGTCTTGGCAAAACGACGGAGAAAGAGAAAAGAGCTGAGTTATATATGATTTGTTTTGGGTGTGTACTTGTAAAGAGGCAGATGGCCACGGAGGGTTTTCTCTTTGATTATGAGAAGAAAGGTGGTACGGTGTATGTTTTCCGTACTCTGTACTGAATGTGAGAGGAGCGAGGGCGGCTGACTTGAGGCAAGACCGATTTGGTGTGTAGCAGTACAGTAGAGTGAGTCGTCGTAAGACAGTATTGTAGATGAAGTTGAGAAGAAGAAGAAGAAGAAGAAGGAGAGTAAACAAGCTATGAGGCAGGCATTGTACAGAAAGAAGCGGGGGCCTCGATATTGTGGGGAAAGACGAAAAATCCGGGGAAAGAAAGCGCACAGGCTGGTGTACAAAGCGCAAACTGGTAGCCGGCATTGGTAATAAAGAAAATAAAGGAAAAGAAGGAAGAGAAAGGAAGAGAGAGGAAAACAACTGAAAAAAAAGAAAAAAAAAGAAAAAAAAGAAAAAAACCGGGCGCCTAAATTGCGAGAGAGGAGCGAGAGAGAGCCGCAGAGTAAGACATACGGACTCACTAGTACTCGTAGTAGTTTTCTCTTCATACCATTACCATCCCTTTTCTTACCGCAGTCTTGGCGTTTTGGAGGTTTTTCTTTTTTTTTTTTCTTTCCTTTTACCTTGGTTAGTTTCTACTTGGGGAAAAGTAAGAATCGAAAAAAAAAGAGGCGAGAAGTAGATGCAGTGTCATCAAGTACTATGTGGTACTTGTTACTAGCGAGAGAGAAAAGAAAGAGGAAAAAACAGGAAAAAAGAGAGAAAAAATAGGAAAAATAGGAAAAATAGGAAAAAAAAAAGAAAGAAAGAAAGTGAGAAAGAAGGACAAGCCTTGAGGCTTTGCTGAGCCAGCGGAAAGTGCGCTTGGCGATTTTGCGATCGGTGACGACTTGTTAGTAGACAGTTACCACTAACTACTGTATACATCGATATAAATATCACGACTGCTGTTAATACTACCACTTCTACTACTATTACCACTCAGATCTTTCCACGTGTTGGATGAAAACGCAGTACGTCAAAGTGCGCACGTGCTCCTGCTCCTGCAACTGTCTCTGATGCGTGATTTCCAACTTCCCTTGATTCAAACTTGCAACCCATGTGCGCTTTCCCCGGATTTTCAACAAACGCACGCAACTGACCAACTAGCAAAAAATACGACATTTACTTTTTTCCTTGTCGCTTTTTATTATTTATTATTTATTATTGTTAATGTTTGGCTTGGTTCTCCGCGTTTAGGAAGCTTGGCAGTCACACCCAATTTCTTTTCTTTTTTTTTTTTCTTCTTCTTTTCTTTATTCTTGTATAGATATTAAAATGTTATTTACTAGTGTTGTATCGTGAGCTTCACAATGAGTTATCACCGTCAGTTATAATCAAAGGGGAGAAGTGTCATGGGACAACGAGGGAGGGACAAGAAGAAAATAGACCCCGCAGTTTACTCCAACTTCGATCTTGTTGTAGAACAAAGAAAAAAAAAAAAAGAGAGAGAGAGAGAGAGAGAGAGAGAGAGTACTTGGGAGATATACAGCAGTGAACGTTACGGATGAGTGCACCGGACCAGAGAAAAGAGACAGAAGACACAAATACATATATACCCAACCATATCCCCCTCCCTCTCTCTCTCCCTCTCTGACCAGACCAACTCAACCCAATTCAACTCACCCATTGCCTCCTACAATGACAGACCCTCAACCCGCCGACCCCCTCGCCAAAGGCACTATCGCTACTGCGCGCCAGTCTCTACGCGATCTCTTCATCTGGAAGCAGCGCGTCGTGTTGACCTCGTCTACCGGCGAAACCCGCTGCGAATGGCACGCGCCCGACTCCTTTGTCAACCCGTTCACGCTCTTCGCCTCGCTCAACGTGCGCGCCTGGACGTCCTTCTTCGTCGGCTTCGCCGCCTGGACCGCCGACGCCTTCGACTTCCACGCGCTCAGCATCCAGACCGTCAAGCTGGCGCACTACTACGGCCGGACCAAGACTGACATCACCACGGCCATCACGTTGACGCTGTTGCTGCGTAGCGTCGGCGCGGCCATGTTTGGCTTGCCTGGTGACAAGTGGGGGCGCAAGTGGCCGCTGGTGTGCAACATGATTATCTTGGGATTGCTACAGATTGCCACGATTTACTGCAAGACGTTTAACCAGTTCCTGGCAGTGCGGAGTTTGTTTGGCTTGTTCATGGGCGGTGTTTACGGAAACGCCGTGTCCATGGCCTTGGAGCATTGCCCGTGAGTTTTTTCTTTTTTTCTTTTTCTTTATCTCTTTATTTCTTCTTGAAACTACTCTCATAGAGCTCTAAAGCTATAAACTTCCTTTCAATATAAAGACAGAGACTAACAGCCACAGAAACAAGGCGCGTGGCCTGATGTCGGGCATTCTTCAGCAGGGCTACTCGTTTGGCTATGTTTTGGCCGCCATTGCTAATCTGTCCGTTGGTGGCGCCAACAACAGCTGGAAGACCATTTTCTGGGCCGGAGGTAATATACTATCCACTCTCTAAACCCTCTCTACTATACAACTGTCAGATGCTAACCAAAACAGCCGGCCTCTCCATCGGCGTCGGGTTTTTGCGCATGTGCTTCCCCGAATCCCAACAATTCATTGAAGCCCGCAAGAACCGCGCCACCAAGGTCGCCAGCCCCGGCGCCTTCTGGAACGACACCAAAAATATGCTGCGCCAGGAATGGCGCATGTGCGTGTACTGCGTCATCCTAATGACCTGGTTCAACTACCTCTCGCACACCACCCAAGACTCGTACACTACCTTTATGCTGACGCAAAAGGAACTCAGCAACAAGGGCGCGTCGCGCGCCTCTATCCTTATGAAGACGGGCGCCTGCGTCGGCGGCACCATCATTGGCTATCTCTCGCAGTTTGCTGGCCGCCGCCGCGCCATTGTTGTGTCGGCACTGGCCACGGCCGCGCTGATTCCCGCGTGGATCCTGCCGCACGGCGAGCGCAAGCTGTCTGTCGGCGGTTTCTTCCTGCAGTTTTTTGTGCAGGGCGCATGGGGCGTGGTGCCCATCCACCTGAGCGAGCTGTCGCCGCCGGCCTTCCGGTCGTCGTTTTCGGGCGTCACGTATCAGCTGGGTAACATGATTTCGTCGCCGTCGTCGCAGATTGTCAATGCCATTGCCGAAAAGACTTTTGTCACGACAAAGTCGGGCAAGAGCGTCGAGGCGTATGGGCCCGTGATGGGCGTGGCGACGGCCATTATTGCGGTTGGCTTGGCGGTTACCACAATGCTGGGACCGGAGCGCAGAGGACGTACGTTTGAACATGCGGTGGCGGGAGTGAGCCCGACAGCGGGTGATGATGAAAAGGACGTGAGCTACTCGGATGACGAGGAGAAGGCGACGGAGACGCGGCTCGAGTCGATGCCGGTCAAGGCTTAGCCGAATATTAGAGTTGGAAACGAATTGACGATTGTGGATTTCTTGTATATTTCATTTTGACTGCTTGTATTTTGAGTGTTTGTATTTCGGGTGTTTGTATGCTGGTTTGTAGGTCTGTTTATTATTTGTCTGTTGCCAATAACTGTAGTTTTCGGGTCTGTACCTTCCCGGCCTGCACCTTCCTGGAGCTATGCCCAATCTACACCGCCGTAGTCCCCTCATTCTTTTCTCCTTCTCCCTCTGACTCTGCGCCTTCCCCTGGAGGTCTTCTCCAATTCTCAGGAAACTCCTTTTTCGGCGTTCCCACAATTACTGTCCAGAACATTAGCAAAACAGCCTCGTCACAGCATGCAGCCTTCTATAAAGCCCACAGCCTTGTCCCCAGCCCGCCCTGTGTTCCCCGGAGCACTTACAGCGATCATACAGCCAGTATGACGACATGATGAAAATCGGCATCGCCACCATCCCCCGCGTCCACCGCCCCGCCGCTTTCTTGTAAATCTTCTTGCGCGCTTCCAGCGGCTGCATCGACCACGGCAAGCGCTCGTCAATCACAGCCGGCAGATTTGTCGCCGGCTTTTTCGTCGTCGTCGTCGTGGTCGTCGCCGCCGCCGCCGCCGTTTCCGCTTCTACTACCCCCGTAGCAACAGCCTGCTCGGCAGGCCGTACGGGAACTTCCGAGCGCGGTTTATACTCCAGAACCACCTTTGATCTGTGGCCCGTGCCGGCGCTGCTGCCGGATGCCGAAGAAGGCGGTGGCACAGCAGGCGGTTTCACTAGAGCGTACATCCGTATTTGTCCTGTGGCTGCCGCGCTAGGCCGGGTGGCCAGGTGGCGAAGGAGGCGAAGCGAGTGCATTCCGGTATTCAATTCGATGACTTGTATAAACTTAACCAAAGAAGGCGATGAGGCTATGGGATGAAGAGTGAAGCTGGCTGCTGAGCTACTCCACATTTATTTGGTTGCTCTTTCCTCTTCATGGGTCTCTTTTAGCCGTCCATTACAGTGAGGCCTGAGGTTTCATCGAGCCAACTAGGGTTTGCTAACCCGAAAATTTGAGAACATAGTTGCCTATAGGAGCACCTTATTTCATAAAAGGCAACGTGCCTGAGTGGTTAAAGGGTATGACTCGAATGAGCTTGCTCATCTCAGCTATCATATGACTTCGGTCGCACAGGTTCGAATCCTGTCGTTGTCGCATTTATTTTTAATTTCCTCTTTCTCCCCTTCTCTATCCATTTCTTTTTACTGGTAATTCCGATCTCATAATCATCCCCTTGTTCGTCGTCAATCCTTCAACTTTATATAACCTTTGACTGAATAAACGCACCTGAATTTCAATAACCCCCTTCGAGAATGTTATTACTTCAGACCAAGACATTTCATAAAGTCGTTAGACTGCTTTCAGATGGTCCCTTTTTCTGCCCTCCTCCAGCGGGGCTGTCGAATCGTTCCATCGCTTCTAGCCTCTAACCCCCAAATCCTGACATGTGATTTTTACTAGCAGTAGAGATAGACAAGACATATCATTAGCAATCTAGATCTACCCGTGAAAACACTAGTCTCATGACTTTATCATGTACCGGTGCCTTGAAATTCCTCCGCCTGGCTCATGCGTCGTAACTGTCATGTCTCGTATCTTGGCATGTACTGTCCCGCCAAATTCATCCTCTAACTGTGCGTCTTCGGCATCGCCCTCCTCGCTTGAATCTATATGATAGCTTTCCTCGTCTGTCGTCTCTGCCTCCTCTGCATCTTCTTCTTCTTCCTCTTCGTCATTATCATCATCGTATCCATTGTCGTCCTCGTCCAAGTTGGAATCGTCGTGCGATTGTGTTTCGTCGCCGTCAATATCGTCGTGTTGCGGCTCACCGTTCTTGTTGGTAGAAGCCGCGCTGTTCTTAGTCGATGCCTTGGCTGATCCCTTCTTGCCCTTGCGGTTACGGGCCTTGACCTGCTCCAAGCGCCTGCGCTTCTTTTCCTCGTCAATGCGCTCGTTGCGCGCACGCATTTCAAAGGACCGGATCAGATAGCGGGGCGGCTCGCCAAATATAGCCTCATAGTCGCAAAACAGGCAGATGTATTCGTCCTCTACTGACGGAGGGCTCTTGGCCATTTTGCGTCGTGCTTGAAACCGCCGGTCACGGGCCTGAGTCGTAAGCTCCTTGTCCAATGCACGCCGGCTCTTGCGGCGCTCCTGACGCTGTTGATCAGGTGCAGAAACAACAGGTTCCTTGGGCTCTGCTGCTACCGCTGCTATTTCTGTTGTCGTCGCTGTTGTCGTCGTCATTGCTGCTGCTCCTGCTGCTCCTGCTGCTCCTGCTGGTTCAGACACTGGCTTAGTATTCTGGCGATGAGCGTCATGTGGCGCTGTGTGGTGCGCAGTTGGAGCCGATGCATATCTACTGTCGTAATTCGATGTGGGCACATCCGAGCCTGGCCATTTCACCGTGCCAGAATCAGGTGACTCGCAAGTAAATGTGAACTGTGTCTCAGCCGGCGTAGACTTGGTCTCTGAGGTGTGCTGAGCAAGCAAGCTGACGTTTTCCTGGCCCGAAGGGACCTGTAGCTTTTCGGCCATGGCAATGGCATTGGAGATAATACCGGGGCGGTTTTCTAAATCCACAATACGTTAGCCACGTTATGTGAGGAAGTTATTCCATAGGTTCATAACCTACCGATATTACCCGGACTTGCCCAGGCGTGGCGCAAAATCTTTTCCGAGTTTCCTACGCCCATCGCTGCAGCAGGAACAGGGCCGATACCCGTCATGCGATGATCGGGCCAAATATGAGCGCTAGGGTTAGATTGAGTTCGGTGGGGAGCTCTCGGATTGCGACTTCTGCCAAACATTCCTCGCCCAGGGCCCGAGACACCCTTCGAATGACTGGGGCTAAGACTGATGGTGGAGTGTAGGACCGGCTGGTCCAGACCGTAGCTTTCGTTGTTGCTGTCGGAAACAGTGGTCTCATCAGACACCGAGCGACTGAGGCCGCTGTCTATGAATTGCGCATCTGCTCTTGTGGCAGACGAGACCACAATTGAGGTTTCTCCCATCATGGGAATCTTGCGCTTTTTTTTGTTGTTTGAGTTCTCAAAGGTGTCGTAGCCGTCGACGGTCGTCTTGTCAGCCTTGATTTTAGCAACACCTATCGGGGCAATCGGTTGTGGTGTCATGGCGAGACCGAGGGAATGAGAGTAGCGACGTCCCGCTGGCTTGGGTGACACGGATGCGGTTGAAGCTGGTGACGGATTTGAAGAATGTGTCGCGTGACTGATGAGTGTATTTCCGCTGGCGTCGGAATTATCAGCAGCAGCGGTAGCGGCTCTTGAGCGGCGGCTTGCGTTGAGGGCTTGCGTGCGTAGTCGTTGGGTGGTGGAATAGATAGTCGACTGGCTGTACGTAGTAGGCAACTTGCGGAATGAGTCTGGCAACGGCGAATAGCTTGGACGGTGTAAAAAAGAAGTAGAAAGGTTGCAGGGCGGATATGTGATTGAATCAGCAACTTCTGGAGACAGGCGTTCGCGTAGTCGGCGTTTTGGGAGAGGGTGGATCGGTCGAGCCCGCGGGGATACGGGGTCAGAGGCTGGCTGCATGCTGATTCTGATCTATACTGTGGTCGGCTCTCGATATGAAGGGGCTTCTGTCCTTCTATCTGACGGGCTGATTTGACCAGAGTCAAGATGCGGACAGAGACGAAGCCAGGAGCAGAAATGAGCCTGAGTGGGCTCGTCAATCCGCAATCTTTATTACGTGAGTATCTCTGCGTCTGAAGTGACTGTTTCTTCTTCTTTTTCTTTTTGAATATGTTATGTTTCCTATTGGGCAGCAACACAAGAAAGAGGCGGCAGTGTCAGCTTCAGGTGCGTCATACGAATAAGAAACAAATCACGAGGCATGTGTGGATGAATGGCGGAGTAGGCAAAGCTTCAGTTGAGCGTCGGCAATGCAGGCAGGATGCAAGGAACATGAACGGCAGAGAAGAAATAATGGCGGAAGAGCAGATGGATTGAACTTGTTTGGTGCCGGCTGGTCTGGTGTTTTTCATATGTATGTAGTACTAATAGTAGTATGTGGAAAAGAGTGTTCGCAGAAAGAGACACAAGCAAGCCAGCCAGCGAGCCACAATCGAGCAATAGCAAAGCGAAACGTCAAGTTAAACAGAAGTGCAAACAACTGTATACGCTAGGAATGTGGGATGATGCAATATCGCTTCAAAGGCGAGGAATTGGAGGGGTGCCCAAGGCTTCTGCTCTAGATCTAACAGGAGTGCAGCGCAACAGACAAAACAGTGGGAGGGGAATCAAGAGATTTACTTACCCATGTGCAAAGGTGCATGTCGGACAAGGCGATCGAAACGAGAAGAGCAGAAACAGCCACGAGCGCTGATTTCGGCTTCTCTAGCAGCGAAGTGACAGCGAGAGGGGAAGAAAGCAAAACAAAATAAAATAAAACAGGGCGGGAGGAAGCCGGGAGAGCCAAGAATGCAGTCTGTAGTACGACGTGAGGCGGGCAAATAAAGCCCTTTGTAACGTATTGATTCGGTGATTCTGGGTTGTCGGGTCGGGGTCGGGTTTAGGATGGATGGACCGCTTTTTTCAGGTGGGATTTTCGAATGCGGTTTGAAAAGTCGAGCAAGTATGCAGAAGCTACAGCGATTGCAGTTGTAGAAGCTGAGTAACAAATAAAGTTAAGAGGGGAGAGCAGCGAAATGCTGAAGCGGCGAGTTGCCACGGCCGGCTATTCTGGCTCAGCGTCGATTTGCCAGGGCGATGACGTTGGCAAAGGTAGCAAGTATGCTTGTGTGTTTTGTAATGCTGAAGTAAATTCTAGAGGGGAAACAAAACAAAACAGCAAAATCACACACAGACCAAGCAGATTGACTGGCTGACTGACTGACTGGCTGATTTGACAGACAGACGGACAATAGCACAAGCCGGCAGGTCGTAAACGGGAGGTTGGAGAAAAAAGAAACCCTCCAACCCAAGACAAAGAAGAGAAAAACAAGCGACAAGACAAGGGCCTGTCTGTGACTGAGGGTCCAAAATAGGATGAAAAAAAAACAGCGACCAGCCAGGGTTTAGTACTCCTAGAGCGAAGCGCTGGCGGGTGTGTAAGGCAAACAGAAGGCAATTAGGAGTAATTTATTGCTTGCTTACTGCGCAGTAATTGGCAGATCGACAGACGGATAAAGTAGAAGTAGGCCCAGGAGGGAAATCGAGGCTCACGTGGCGCTGCGACAAGAACAGCCCGAAAGACAGCTGGTTGGCTGTAAGACGTCCGGTTAACAATAAGTACAGTTTAGGCCTTTTGTTTACTGTAGTTTGGCGGTTGGTAGCGCTGATTAATCGGGGCTCCGGGTAGCCCTATTAACAAGGCTTGTTCGTAGCGATGGATGCGATGCGATGAGATGCAGGTGCTTTTGATTCGCCGGCGGGGCGGGAGGCTTGTTCAGGCTCTAGACCGTAAACTCTTGCAAAAAAGTGAGAATCTCGATAACGGGTAGAGAAAAGAGTGTCAAGGTCGAGCGAGAGCTGGAAATGCGGACAGACAAAGCAGAGCGAAGCGGATCGACAGAGTAGTATTTAATTGGGGCAAATGGGGGGGGGGGCACACAACAATGAGATGCATAAACAAGAAAGCCGAAATAAGAACAAGAGAAAGAGAAAGGGCAAACAAAGACGGCAATTAATATCAGGCTCTTTGATCTTTGATAGTGTGCCCATTCATTTCATCGTGGACCGTCCTCGATCTCAACTCACGCTCACTTCACCTTAACTCAAGCCAACTTTAAAACTACTGCAAGTAGAACAGCGCAACTCAGCGTAGGCCGGGGGTCAAAGTGCAGCAAAATTTGGCAATTGGCGGACGAGTTTGTTTTGTTTTGCTTTGTGGTGGACGTCATTTTTTGCTTGAACTGAATTTTTCTGGGCCATCGCTCGTTGGTGCGATAAGAGGCGCGATAAGAAGCTTGACAAGACGAATAAGAGCAAGCATAATTGTGCACGAATTGTGCAAGCAGCTTTGAAGTATTGGTCATGTACCCCGCTTCGTATTTGGCCGAAGTTTTGTGCAAAAACTGTCAGCTAAGAGTACATAAAGTCTACATCTGTGTAGAGCAAGCATAAATCCAGACCCACCGTCCTCGGCAGCCGCTATGACAGGCAGGTGGCAGTCAGTAGTGCTTGTTCTGCATTCACAGGGCATGCGTCCACTAAAGCAACGTCTGCAGGGGCACGTTTGGTGCTAAACTGTACTGTTTGGGCAGCTGGCGCCCGGCCTTTTACTGCTATGCAGTACTTACTCAGTACTGGCACTTTTTTTTGGCGCCATTCATGGTCGGCCGGCCTTAGCTCTACGTTCCTTCACGCTTTTTTCTTGCTCGCTCTTTCTTCCCGTCGGCCTCTACCACTACAATTTTTTTCTCCTACCTGGATTTTTCTCGCTGTTTTTCTTTTCCACCAATCCAAAATCACGACATAGCATCTTATAGCATAGCCAGCATCATAGCATTCGAAACATTTCTTCATCTGTCGTTTCTTCCATTGCCAATTTCTCTCGTCCATTCTTGGCTTCTAATCTTTCTGTCGTCTGTCTTTGTCGCGAACTCAACCCTCAGTCTTTGTTTCCTGTTTCTTCTAGTTCATCTGGTCATGCATTATTATTATCTTTGAACCATCGCGTCGAGTCGATTCGAACCGAATATCTAACGGAACCCGACAAATTCGTGCAATTCGTTTCCAAGAAGCCGTGTCGCAAAGCCGCTGCTAAAAGCCTGCTGTTTCTCTTTGCTTTGTTTTGCTCTACTCTTGTTGCTCTGCATCCCGGAAAAAAAAGTCCCGCTTGTGCTTCTTGTAGTACTCGACTCGACTTGGCTTAACTTGTCTCTGGCGTTCTGTAGCTGCTCTTGAATCTGCTCATTCATTTCAGCTGTTTCTATTCTCTCGACTCAATTCGCCTGACGCTCGTCTCTTTGCTGAGCTGATCCGGTCAGCCGTTGCTGTCTCTGACTTTCTACCTCGACTCTTCTCGACCCTTTTCCTCAATGGCTCCTCTTTCACCCCGTCGATCCTCTAGAGCACGAATACCAAATACGCACTCACACAGTTCGGCTACCGCGTCGGCCTTTTCCACGTCGTCGACCTCGTCTTCTAGACCCGAACGAAGCACCCGATCCCATCGCCCGCCGTCTGCCAAATCCACACCCAGCGCCTCGCTCTCGTCTGAGTCTCCAGACGACTACGACGACATTCATATCCTCCGCAGCAGTCGCCGACGCGCTGCTGACGACGAATCCTCACACTCACTCAAGGCTCGGCTGTCTCGCCGGGACACGTCCGACATGGGTAACAACAGTAACGACGAGATCCAGGAGGACGACGAGGCCGTCCGCTGCGTATGCGGCTACGATGACTATCCCGGGCCGCCGCCTACTGATTCGGGCGTCTCGGCGTCGCTGACCAAGCGAGCCAAAGATAAAGACTCCGACTCCGACTTTTTCAACGGCATTGAACTCAATGAGGACGTGTCGGGATTTTACGTGCAATGCGATGTCTGTAAGGTTTGGCAGCATGGCGCGTGTGTCGGCATCATGACTGAAGAAAGCTCGCCTGATGAGTACTATTGCGAAAAGTGCCGCAAGGACCTGCACAAGATTCACACTGCCAGCAATGGGTTAGTCTTTTTATTCGCCTTGGCTGGATTTGTCGACTAACTTGAGAATTTTTGTAGCCAACGTTATTCCCACTATACTATTGCCACCCGTGTTTCCCGCGCCAACTCTCGGGCCGCCCCCAGCTCGAAAGACAAGGAAAAAGATGGTGTTTCGAATTCCCGCTCTGGGCGCGCTTCTACGGCCTCGCAGACGGCAAAGCGTCGGTCGACCATGAACAGCCGCGATGCCGCCTACGACGAGGAGGAAGAACTCCGCCGCGCCATTGAGGCCAGCAAAGAAGACGCCCCGCCCGAGTTTGGCGACGGGGCTTCTCGTCGGCCAAAGCGGGGCCGGAGCAACAGCGAAGAAGAGTACGTCGTGATGAATCAATCAAACGAAGCCAATGACCTAACTGGGGAATACAGTGACAGCAGTTCCAGCATGAAGCGTCAAAGAACAAGCTCGTTGTCTGCCTCGCCGTCTACCCAAAAGCCCGAAGTCTCGCTTGATGACTCGGAAGACAGTTCTTCTACGCGCAACACCAAAAAGTCTCGACAATCCCGGTCACAGCGTGAAAACTCAGAGCGCGAGGAAAAAGAGCGCCAACGGCAGGAAGCTGCTAATAAGCGCAAAGTCAGGGCTGATCGTCGTCGCGCCGAGGGATCGTCATCGCGAGAACCGGAAAAGGAGGAGACCGTGGCTACCGAGCCCAAGGAGTTTCCAAAGTCACCGATTGAGACTCGGGCTGAGGTGCAGGCTACTGTTATTATTCCCGCTTCGCCGACCCTGGCGCCGGCCGATGGTTCTGCTGTTGTGGCGATTGAATCTATGGTCGCTCCCATGTTGACTCCTGAACCAGCTCCTGTCGCTCCTGTTGCTGCTGTTGCTGCTACTGCGTCTGCAGCCCCGGCTTCTGTCATAGCTGTTCCGGAAAAGACGGAGCCTGATCAAGATGAAGATATGCCTTTGGTCGGTTCCCGGGCTGCGTCTTGCAAGCCCGCCGAGATTCCCACAGCGGCTGAGCCAGCTCAGGATCAGGCTGAAGTTGGCGAGACTCCTGATACGCCTCAAGTGGCAACACCAGCGCCCACACAGTCCAACAAGAAGTCGAGCAAGAACTCCAAAAAGGGCCGTGGACGTAACCAGTACACGCGCGACCGCGACGATACTGAGGATTCACCGGCGCGTTCGATGCGTGAATCGCGACACAAGAACTCTATGCACGACAACTACAGCAACGGCATGCACTCGCGCAACTCGCGCCATGACAGCAAAAACCAGGGCCGAAGCAAGCAGAGCTCGGGCAAGCTGTCGATTCCGGAGCTGAAGCGGCGGTCGGCAGCGTTTTTGGACTTTATCCAAAAGACGCAGCTGGAGCTTGCAGCCGAAGCAACGCCCAGTCATAGCAACAGCAGCGAAGAAAACAGCCGCGAGGCGTCGCATGACGATGAGCATGATGAGGACTACGAGCAGCAGCTCCATGATGAGCACGAGCATGAGCATGAGCATGAGCACGAGCATGAGCATGAACATGAGCATGAGCACGAGCACGAGCATAAGCATGAGCATGAGCATCGGACTGTGGAAGGAGGGTTGGCGATGCCTCGGATTTCGATGGCGGAGATGCATGAAGGCACGCCGGAGCCGAGCACGGCTAAGAAGGAGTTTAGCGAGTTGAGTTGTGGCGAGATGATGGATGTGCTGACGCGCGACTTGCTGAAGTGGCAGAGCCAGTATTTGTCGTAGAGGGATGTTAGAGAGGGGGTTATCTTGCTTATGCTGGCGTTGGATTTGGGAGGGAGGTCTGTATATCTATGAGATGTTTTCTTGGGTTCTTTTTTCTTTTGTTTCTGGAGTTTTTGCTTCTTTCTTTTCTTCTACGATTAACTTGTCGCTCTTGACTCTACAGCTAAGTCCGGTGTTGGAGAAATATCCAACGGCGTTTTATTCTTTATGTGGGTGGCGGGTGTTTATTTTCTCTCTCTGTCTGAATGCTTAATATATGGAAACGTTAATTCGCAACTATCATACACTACATCGTAACACTAGACTACACATACCAAACCCTAAGACTGTCCCATCCGCTTCGCCGCCAGCATCTCCTTCCTCGCCACCTTGGCCTGCTTCTTGGCCTGCCGGAACGAAATCTTGGGATTTTCAAACTCGTCAATCTTGGCGTCGATTGTCTCCTTTGTGACGTCGTCCAGCGCATAGCGGCCCAGATTGCCCACGCGCCATTGCGCCACCAGCCACGTCGCCGCCTGGTCCTGGCCGCCGGAATTTGTCATTTTGCCCGTCTTGCGCGCGACGCCGTCTAGCAGCTCCTCGATGCTGTTTGTTGGTGGACAGAAGCGTGCGTACAGCGCCGGGTCCCAGCGGTTCATCATGTAGAGCAGGTAGTCAGCGAGGATCTCGTGGGCCACAATGCCGTCCTTGATGCCGTGCGCCAGCGCCAGCTTCAGCATGACTTCCTTGTCGGCCACGTACGGCATAAACACACCCGGCGTGTCAATCAGGAACACGCCCTCACCCGGCACGCCGTCCTGTGGCCGCGTCTTGCCGCCCAGGATGCGCACAGGCATGGACAGCTTGCGCGTCACGCCTGGATAGTCGGCAGTGGCGGCCACCTTGGCCATGCCGCCGCCCATGCCCTCGTTGCGGAGCTTGTTGAGCAGCGTGCTCTTGCCGACGTTTGGCATGCCGACGACAAACACGCGCAGGCCCGTCAGCGTGTCTGTGTGCATGGCGGCGTCGCGCAGAGCGCGCAGCACGGGTGCGGCACTGCTGGCTTTTTTCCAAAAGAGCGGCGTGCCGCGGCTGGCCTGGGCGGCGTGGAAGCGGCCGAGCGTAGACTGCAGGGTGCCGTCGGGCGACGAGTCGGCGACTAGGTCGGCCTTGGTGTACAGCACAAAGCGGCGCGCGCCGGAGCTGGAGAGCGCGCGGTCGAGGGTAGGGTTCCAGGATGAGAGTGGGAGGCGCAGGTCGCGGCATTCGATGACGACGCCGACATTGGAGATTTGCGATTCGATGGTACGCAGGGCGGAGTGGTGGTGGCCGAGGAAATAAGATTCGCGAATCTCGGGCACGGTAAAGGATGAGCGGGGGGAGAAGGCGGCGGTAGAGACGGGGTGGACAGGGGGTTGAGATGAAGCGGAGGAAGAGGAGATGGGGGTGGAGGAAGATGGAGTGGAGGGTTCGGAGAGGGTGGTGGCGGAATGAGAAAAGCCGCGGGCGAACAAGGCACGGCGCAGTGGGACTGATGATGGTAGCATGACTGAATTTGTAAGAAGTGCAAAATTTGTTATATTGTGTATTTCAGTGGAAATTAAAAGAAAAACGATTGTTGTGTTGAAGTTCCATTCACCTTGTGTGGTTCGTTGTACTATTCATGAAGCATGATAAATTATCATAGTCACGTGACTGTATATTAACCCTGGACTTGTGTAGTACAGGGGTTACTTTCAGATTAGCAGTACTACTACTATTGATGTACTAAGCAAGATGCAAAGGAAACAAAAAACCAGTAAGTAATCGGTGGAAAAAAAAAGGCTTTTAGCTGTGTTTATATAGATGGCTGTTATAATAGCTGCTATACCGACATGTGATGATAAGTGTCAACCGCACACAAAGCACAATTCCTTGTCTTGTTTTTAGATGTTCCTGGGCTGTAGTTGGGCATGTAAGACCTTTGAGCATCTAGAAACATTGTGGTTTTGATGTGCAATGGTGGCCAGCAACATTCAAAAGGGTTCTTTAGAGTTCGAGACCTGAAAACCAACCATGAGTTTATCACTGAGAGCACACATGGCTTGGTGCTAGATTTCATGCGTAGAGCTGATTTGGCCACGGCGCCCGGCTTCGTTATCATGCAAGATGTAGTACCAGTCGATCTAGAGATAGCGGTACCCGAAGTCTTCACAAAGAGACAAGACGTTTTGGTGAACTGGCGAGACGCGCAGATTTAGATATTGAGACCTCATAGTAGTGGTAGGCGCTCAGCTGGGCAAAGGAAAACCCCATCTCTAGTCTAAGTTTTATTAGCTGTAGAGTATATATACAGTAGTTGGACACACAACTATCACATACGACCATAGCTTGTAGAAAGCACGGGGTCCCGTCTGCTCCCCCTTAGTTAAGCTACAAAGCGCTGGATTAGTAGTACGGTGGGTGACCACGTGCGAATACCCGGTGTTGTATGTTTTCCTTTTTTTGTCGTCTTCTTTTTCCTTCTCTTCTAACCTCTTTGTGAAACAATTCAAGGAAATGTAGTTAAAGACGTTTCGCAGTGGTTGGTGCGCCGTGTCGGCATATACCTTGTAGTGGCAAGATTGACAGAGCAGCCCATTGTAGTAGTATTGTTAGTTGCCGTCAGAATATATATGTAGTAGTCAAATTTCCAATCATATCCAGCTTGCAAAGGTCGAGATAAATTTTACGGTCCATGTAAGTCTCTGCCATTACAACAGCAAACCTTTGAATTCTTTTGCTATTTTAGCTTGCCAAGTCCCTTTAATATGACTATTTTGTGAACAGGGAGTGCAGGTCTTTCGTAGTCACAGACTTTGGCGGCTGCGCCTGCCTCACGACTTGGACATAGTGCTGGCCAGAAGTTTAACAAGCTCTTAATCCTCGTCAAATCCCCATTGAGACGAATAAAGCATTATACTTCATAAACCTGAACAGTCTGATACTACATTCAACTGCTCAATACGGCTAGATTCACGACGCTTCCACGCTTCTGTCGACACCTATAGTTTATAGCTTTATAAAAGCATAGTTAAACTTCTTTTGTGTCTCCCTAGTCTTATGTATTTAAGAGTCTACTATGGACCATAGATAGCAGCCACACTGACTCCATCAGTGAAGCTCAGCTGTATAAGACCCAGCTTTGCTTATACAAACACTCCAACTCTTCTAATACTGCCACAGCTTTGGGCTTTTATCTTGCATGCTCAAAGAAGACAACCCACAAGCTGGCTACACTCAAGGCGTAGATAGGTGAGTTTTCTTATATTGTCAAAGCATATACTCAAAACCTAGGCTATTTCACTACAATTAAATATCTCTATTTCTTTTTGCATTCAGCTAGCCAATATGCCTGTAATGCTGTTATGAGAATAGGAAAGAAATGCTTTCCAAATATTGCTGAAAGAGTTGAGCAGCATCACTCCTCTGTTAGAGCACTTTAGTACGGGAGATGCTACACACAGATTCACTCTAGCTTTCAAGAAGGTACTAACAGAGCAGAAGACCAAGCCAACATCAACTCTAATAGAAGAGATTGTTGAAATCTCCACCATGCACTATTTGCTAGGGAACATCTTGGAAAACTCCAGCAAGATTCTGCCACCCCCAAAAGCTGCTCCAGGTCATATATATATTCCAAGACACAGGTGAGATATTAGGCAAGACCAAAGCTATGATCAAAGCACTACCAGGCTCAGCCAGTATCCAGGCAGTATAGAAAATAGTTGGAAAGCTTAGAGAGTTACTGACCAGTCCACAAGATCCCTTGGCACTATTCTGCTGCCATTCTAAAGGAAGAGTTCAACTGACAGTCAAATAGGTTATGTTATTAACCCACTCAGTATATGTACTGTAGTAGCTGAGAGAATACCTCCTGCTCATTGTTTCAAAAAAAGTTGCATAGCTCTTAACCCTAATGTGTAACTTCTGAACGAATGTGATTGCACTAATAGCCTGGGAAGGAAATTGTGATTGTTTTGCTACTTTGAGTTTTTCTCTTCTGCCCTATCGCCGCCTTGTTTTGTATTTATCTTTTTTTCCTATTGCTATCATATATCTCAAACGGACTTTTCATTATTCTTGTTGCTTCATAATTTACCAATGTCAGCCGGCCAGTCCTGTCTGCAGAATATTCTGGATTTCAGTCTAAGTTTCGAGTTTACCCTCAAGAAGCGGCTGATGCATTGCACAAGTTCAATGCAATCATAAACCTACTCATCAGTGGAGAGGCTCTCATTGATCACTCAAGTCACAACAGTTACAGCCACCAACTGCTATTGAATTTGGCCTGGGAGTATTCATGCTCTAAAGAGCCTCATGTACGCCTTTTGAGAGTGTTCTTCTAGGTTTTGATCCAAGAGATCAACGAGCCCAACCCAGATCTCTCTAGTGCAGATGTCAAAGATTGGCTCTAATGGAAAACCTTGAGACTTTTTGGTCAACAATTTCTTTTGTCTTATATGTATTTCTACTTACCTAGACTTGGATCACATTTAATGTCTTGTTTATAGTTCAGGCAAGCACTATGCAGAGTCTAAAACTATCACTTGATTATGATTCAGATGTTATAAATAAATATGCAACTGCAAGGGATCTGTTAATTTCCTTTAAAGGCCTTATACACATAAATCATTAAATCTTAGTGGGTTGGTGGCTTTGCAATTGGGAGGTTAGATTAATGACAGAGTCTCCATATTGAACCTCCAAGATGTTGCTTCTTAAAAATATACATGGAATTTTGTAGGGACAATAGAGGTGTCTGATCAGTAGTTTACCCAACCATAGTCGACGTCTCTATAGAAGCTTGGTGGTAATTCTTTTTTTTCTACTTGTTTCTTTGCTTTTATAGCAAAGGAGAACGTGGGTATGGAACAGGAAACTAAATGTTTGTCATACTAATGAAAAGGCAGTAGATTTGCTTGTATCCACTGCTTACTCATCCATACTCCTCGATAAATTATATAGGATATATTAAGCTGGAGAATATTACTACTGTAAATTTGCATTAATCTTGGCTTGACTGTGTGTAACCATAAAATAGTTAGATTCCGCGTGGGAATATACAACACCAAAAAAATAGTTCAGCAACTATGATGAACCCCTCTTAAATGTCACTTGCAGTGCTTGCAATCACATACGACCATAGCCTGTGGAAAATACGGGGTCCCGTCTGCTCCCCCCTAGTCAAGCCACAGAGCGCTGGATTAGTAGTACGGTGGGTGACCACGTGCGAATACCCGGTGTTGTATGTTCATTTTCTTTTTTTTTTGCCCATCTTGAAAACTTGTAGTTTACTTTGTAACACTACAGATGTCCAGATACTATTTCGTTAGCTGCTTGATTCAGCATGGACCCTCTGCATTGGGAGTATCGCAGTCCTTTTTATATAATTCTTTTCTTACTGCGTTGGTTGCCCTAAGTGTTTATACAGAGTACAGTATCCTTCCTTGTATCTAATATACGACTAAGACTGTGGATCTGTTCATAAATAACTTCTGCATGAGCTAGTCTTTGATTAGCTAGTTATATTGTAATATATCGGATCTCACTACTCCATTATTGCCTTGAAACCCTGGAATACCCTTTGCTCTATCAACCACAACTTATCCCTCTTTCTGCTTCTGCTTTTCACCTTGCCATGGGCATAGACACTCTGTTGGCCGCCCGACTTTGCACTGACAGCCGAAACGCTTGGCCTTTTAGCCACATTGCCCGAAATAGATATTCTCGGCATGATTGGTGGCAATGCCTGGCGCTCATAACCAGCGATCCTGTCGTCCAAAGTGTTCCTCAGTGTGCTCTCTTCCTTCGCTTGCGCTTGTGACACAGCCTCAGTGGTACGATGCTTCTCTAAGCCAGGACAAGCTGTAGTCGTTGCTTCATGAGCTGCATATACATTTTCATCCAGAGCTATAACAGTCTGTCGACCATGAAGCTTATGAACTTGTTTACCACCAACACCTGAGGCCTCTTGTTCAACTGCAGACACAACTTTATCATTGGCATCATGCATAGTAATGTACACATACCTGTTTGGCGAGATTATGCATAATGCCTCTGTGCTCTTGGTGAATTAGTAGTATTAAAGTTTAGTGCTGTCAAAGCCATATATGCCTGTTGCTATCTTGGAAACTTGCTTCTAGTTCTGTGTCAAGACCTATCAAGCTAACCTTTTTTGTTTATAAGCCGAAGGGGCTATATAGCAACTGCAAATTGATTGATTGGTTAAGACTTCTATCGTCTAGATTCCTCAGGGGAATATATGACACTAAATTGGATACTGTACAGAGAGTTTTTGGGCTCTCTGTTCAACTAGAGCCATAGCATTAGGTGCAGAGAATTCTAGTAGCTCCCAGAATGTCCTGTAACACATGCACTGCTGGCCCCCGCTGTATTTCTTTTTAACAAAATGGTTCCCTTATAGGCTCTAAATTCTACATCAACAATCACATATGACCACAGCCTGCGGAAAATACAGGGACCCATCTGTACTCAGTATAGCTAGGCTCAAATACTCAAACATACTATGTCTAATGGTTACATTAGATCACAATGTTTGTATATGCACTAACAAGTACTTTATTTTCACACTGTATATTAAGCAAGCCAGGTGCTAAACTGCCTAGTTCCATTTTTCTTAGAGATCTACTACAATAGGTCTTTTTCTTCCTAGCTAAATAGTAGGACAAATAATGGCGTTGATTAAATGTGGCATAGCAGCAATTCGCAAGCACTGTTGCTGCAGACATATTGCAAGTGGCTATAATTTATTAACTAATTAATTGATCTATTTAACACCCACCTTACCTTGCACCTGGAAGCAATGGCACTGGCTTTTTACTAGATGACAGGAGTTAAACCCCTATCACAACACCACTACAACATAGTGGAAGCCCAGGCACCTCATTGGGTGCCTAGAGCCCGGTCAGCTGTCTGTAGGGTTTGCAATTGACTACAGCAGCCATCTGAGAAACTAAAACCAAAAAAAAGGAATCAAAACAAAAGAGATACAAAAAAAGGGAAGACTAGGATGCATAACAGCCACAAGTGCCATATGCAGCTGCAATTTACCTACAAGAAAGATTATCAGAAGGCTGAAAAACCAGTCCAACAAAAAGGGTGCATTACAGGAGAGACAGGAAGTATAGGCCAGAGGCATTGGCAGAAACTGCCTTTCTGAGATGCAAAGCCATTGATCTAGAGTGCCTTCTGATAAAGATGGACAGGCTATGTCATGTCTGTAAAGAAGACCACATGTCTGACTTTCTTGACAGAGGTGGCGACTATTGAGATTGAAAAGGCTTAGGAAGATATATGTACTAGTGAAGAGAAGAGAGCTTCAACCAAGCATCTTATTAGGTTGTTGAGAAGGGAGAATCTCGCAGTATAGGCAAGAGGCTTCTACAGACTTTGGAGGGAGGTATTAGAAAGATGTGCCTTGGAAATTGATGTGAAAAACTCAGAATATCCTCATTGTTTGAAAGGAAAGACAATAGCAGCACCTAAAGGTACTACCTCCAAGGTATGTAGGAGAAAAGTCATCTACTAATCTTTGGAGAATGCCCTCAGACCCTCATAGTTACCCTGTAAGGGTTTCCAATTGTAGTGCACCTTATAGGGTAGCTTCCTCATTTGTGGTGCACTTACAGTCTGTGCTGTGGGTGCTCTAAGTGACTCCTTTGGATTGTATTCTTCAGTGTCATACTTTCACAGTGCTCAATATCTTGCTTATATAGTCATGATCTTACAGCTGATTGCATACCTTGAGAACCCTACTAACCTATTGTCTGGCCCAAAGAGGCAAGCTAGTAATATACTACAAGGGCTTGAAAATCCCTTTAAACTACTAATCATATCTTGTGGTTGGGATTTTGAGACTAGAAAAATAAAATATTGATTTAAAAGAAAACGGAGAGTATAAGTATACATTGTGACATTGATTTATCTATATGAGACCTGAATTTCGAAGAAGAATGACACACTCAGAATGGCCATTCCGAGCAGCAAGCATCAATGCAGTTTTGCCATCTTTATCAATAGAGTTGAGGCAGTTCAGGTGTGGTTGTTGAAGAAGAAGACTGATACACTTAGAATGGCCATTCTTAGCAGCAAACATCAATGCAGTTTGGCCATCTTTATCAATAGAGTTGAGGCAGTCCAGGTGTGGTTGTTGAAGAAGAAGACTGACACACTCAGAAT
>LKBB01000009.1:180647-198571 GCA_001513885.1 Thielaviopsis musarum
TTATCAATAGAGTTGAGGCAGTCCAGGTGTGGTTGTTGAAGAAGAAGACTGAGACACTCAGATTTGCCATTTTGAGCAGCAAACATTAATGCAGTTTTGCCATATTTATCAATAGAGTTGAGGCAGTCCAGGCATGGTTGTTGAAGAAGAAGACTGACACACTCAGAATTACCATTCCAAGCAGCAAGCATCAATGCAGTTTTGCCATCTTTATTAACAGAGTTGAGGCAGTCCAGGTGTGGTTGTTGAAGAAGAAGACTGACACACTCAGAATTGCCATACCAAGCAGCAAGCATCAATGCAGTTTTGCCATCTTTATCAATAGAGTTGAGGCAGTCCAGGTGTGGTTGTTGAAGAAGAAGACTGATACACTTAGAATGGCCATTCTTAGCAGCAAACATCAATGCAGTTTGGCCATCTTTATCAATAGAGTTGAGGCAGTCCAGGTGTGGTTGTTGAAGAAGAAGACTGACACACTCAGAATGGCCATTCTCAGCAGCAAGCATCAATGCAGTCCAGCCATCATTATCAATAGAGTTGAGGCAGTCCAGGTGTGGTTGTTGAAGAAGAAGACTGACACACTCAGAATTGCCTTTCCGAGCAGCAAGAATCAATGCAGTTTGGCCATCTTTATCAACAGAGTTGAGGCAGTCCAGGTGTGGTTGTTGAAGAAGAAGACTGACATACTCAGAATTGCCTTTCTGAGCAGCAAACATCAATGTAGTTTTGCCATCTTTATTAACAGAGTTGAGGCAGTCCAGGTGTGGTTGTTGAAGAAGAAGACTGACACACTCAGAATTGCCATACCAAGCAGCAAGCATCAATGCAGTTTTGCCATCTTTATCAATAGAGTTAAGGCAGTCCAGGTGTGGTTGTTGAAGAAGAAGACTGACACACTCAGAATAGCCATACCAAGCAGCAAGCATCAATGCAGTTTTGCCATCTTTATCAATAGAGTTGAGGCAGTCCAGGTGTGGTTGTTGAAGAAGAAGACTGACACACTCAGAATAGTCATTTTGAGCAGCAAGCATCAATGCAGTTTTGCCATCTTTATCAATAGAGTTGAGGCAGTCCAGGTGTGGTTGTTGAAGAAGAAGACTGACACACTCAGAATGGCCATACCAAGCAGCAAACATCAATGCAGTTTTGCCATCTTTATCAATAGAGTTGAGGCAGTCCAGGTGTGGTTGTTGAAGAAGAAGACTGACACACTCAGAATTGCCATACCAAGCAGCAAGCATCAATGCAGTTTTGCCATCTTTATCAATAGAGTTGAGGCAGTCCAGGTGTGGTTGTTGAAGAAGAAGACTGACACACTCAGAATAGTCATTTTGAGCAGCAAGCATCAATGCAGTTTTGCCATCTTTATCAATAGAGTTGAGGCAGTCCAGGTGTGGTTGTTGAAGAAGAAGACTGAAACACTCAGAATTGCCATTCCAAGCAGCAAACATCAATGCAGTTTGGCCACCTTCATCAATAGAGTTGAGGCAGTCCAGGTGTGGTTGTTGAAGAAGAAGACTGACACACTCAGAATTGCCATTCCAAGCAGCAAGAATTAATGCAGTCCGGCCATCTTTATCAACAGAGTTGAGGCAGTCCAGGTGTGGTTGTTGAAGAAGAAGACTGAAACACTCAGAATTGCCATACCAAGCAGCAAGCATCAATGCAGTTTTGCCATCTTTATCAATAGAGTTGAGGCAGTCCAGGTGTGGTTGTTGAAGAAGAAGACTGACACACTCAGAATTGCCATTCCAAGCAGCAAGAATTAATGCAGTCCGGCCATATTTATCAATAGAGTTGAGGCAGTCCAGGTGTGGTTGTTGAAGAAGAAGACTGACACACTCAGAATGGCCATTCTGAGCAGCAAACATCAATGCAGTTTGGCCATCTTCATCAATAGAGTTGAGGCAGTCCAGGTGTAGTTGTTGAAGAAGAATACTTACACACTTAGAATGGCCTTTCCCAGCAGCAAACATCAATGCAGTTTGACCTTGATGTAAATATTTATGGTTTACATCAATATCAGATTTCTCCAAAAAATATGCCAATACTGTATCAAGGCCTAGCTCTCCACATAAAGCAATATTGTCCCTAGGTAATATCAAATCATATTGGTAATACAAAGAAACATTGTTTTTTGAATACCCTTGACAAATATTGGCTGCAACTCTGATGAGTATTTCATCATTAACACTACCCTCATGGAAGTGTTTCCACCAATTCTGGGAAGAGTAGGAAAGAAATGGATATCTTTCAAAGGAATTCTCTTCTAGCTTGATGCCTATTCCTGCTGTGAAGCTAAAATACATCAGGGTAGCTTCTGCAAGAATAGTATGTGATTCAATTGATGAGATTGAATGTTTCCATGAGCTTTTCAAACTTATAGCTTGAACAGATAAAGGCTGAGGTTGATTGCGAGGCCTTTGTAGAAATTCACGAAAAGTTTGGTGGAGAAAGTAGACCTTTTCTTTATAGATGGACACAGTCAATCCACAAAGTGTCATCATCTCTTCTTTGAAGGCTTCATCATACTCAAGATCCAAGTCATCAAAGGATGTAATGTCTTTTGTGGTATGTACAGCAGCATTCATCTCAGAAACTGTCAAAGGCCGATTTGCCTCGAGAAGAATGCTGAAGATCCTTTGGGCTTTTTCACGATATTCCTTGGTATCTGGGTTGCTAAGAAGCTTCTCATATACAGAATCAACATTTGGAGTTAATGTTGAAAAGATCTTGTCAACTTCCTTGCATGTCTGTCGTAATCTTGTCCTTCTCAGGTGGTCAAGGACAAGATGGGCCCAAAGATATGTTGTGTTCTCCATAGCACTGAACTTTTCCTGTAGATAGTTCTCTATCTGCAATTTCAGCTTCTTTGCTTGGGCCAACTTAGAAACTTCTGCCTTAATGACATGTTTGACCTCTTCACTGATAGCTTCTGACTTTTCATCTGCAGATACTAGATAATAGCAATTATCCTTGAAATGGTATCGAACTTCTTGCAGAATGCCTTCATAGGGACGAGAGGTTACAATGTATTGGACATTGCCTCTGCCAATAGAGCTGCTGTGGATCTTTTGAAGAAGGTTTGAATTATCTTCACTCTGGCACTCATCAAGTGCATCAATGACAGAAATAACATGACCTGCAGCAGGATCCTGTGTCGAATTCTCCCATATACTCCAGAGCAAGGGTATAGAGTAGACCAAGTCTTTGCCATTCTTTTCATATGATTGCATAGCATGTTTGATCAAGGATTGGTGCTGTCCTAGGAGCTGATGCAGAAGTGCACAAAGGGCCTGGCACATGGTATCCTGGTCTTGATCTTTGAAAAAGAAGTAGCAAATGGTTGCTTCAGTGTGTCTGGGAAGCACATTGTCAACAAGGTGTCTTGAGAGTACAGATTTACCACAGCCAGGAAGAGCTGTAATAATGAGTACTTTTCTCTCAATATTTAACCATTGCTCAAACTTAGGATCAGATTTAAACCATTCACATGTGCTTGGCAGAGCCACTTTGACAGAATTTTTGTACCAATCATAGCTAGAGCCATTGTTGATAGGACTGCTTTGTCGGAAGAGTTGTAGACACTCTGCTTCCTTGCTAGTAAGACTGGGTACCTTAGGCTCTTTTGGTTGAGGTGATGAGGCTGGAAGTTTCAGGAGAAGAGTTTTGGCATATTCTGCAGCAACAGCTGCAGCATAAGGCTGCCAGTCCTTGTTCTTAGAAGAATCAGAGTAATCACAGATACCACGAATAACTAGACTTTGGTGGTTTTCCATGATACCTGCTGCTTCCATTTCAAAACAAAGAACATTCTCACGCTGAAAAAGCTGATCACGAAAATTCTCTTCCTTGACAACTGCATCTCCAGAGGCAATAGTGCCAAAGTGTACATATGGGTATGTATATTGGCGTTTTGAGCGTGCAACTAGAACAGGATGACAACTAGAAGTACAGAGCTGACTGCGTTGGTGGTTGTGGGCAGCCTTGACTAGTGTATCTTCCAAATGAGAAGGATACTGGATGTGTTGTTTGTTCTCAGCATCATAGGAAGATGTGAGGTCAAAGACAGATGCATTGCCAATTGATGTAAATGATGTTTTCAGGTCATTAACAACACCTAGCAGCAACTTATGAGGTTTGCTTAGGACACCAGTGCGCTTGAACCCATCAGACTCATATTTCCCAAGATCATACTGGATGACACCAGGACTTTGACCATTTGGATAAGAAACAACAATATCGCCAAGTCGTATATCATGAGTTGGGCTAGGGACTCCACCAGCAATTCCAACAAGTAGGTAGAATTCTATGTTGGGAAAAGCATATTTTACAGCTTTAGCAGCAGTAGCAGTTGGCACAGTTCCACACTCGCCAACACAAAAGATGACGACATTGTGTTGACCGATGCGAGCAAGAGTGTAGATGTTGTTGTCATCCATGTATCTTGTATCCAAAGAGTTATAGGTTTCATCGACTATTCGTTTCGCAGCTTGAAGTTCACAATCAATTGGACAGATCCAAGCAATAGTGAAGCTCTCTTTTGCAATCCGTTGAACTTTAGCATCTGAGCGTAGCCTCTTTCTTGGAGGTTCTGCCATGTTGAGACACTAGAAACAGAGAGAAGGAATTAGTAAGGTTAGATATATATAGGTAGTAGAAGTTCTAAATAGCCATACAAAAGTGAAAAGGATATTTCATAAGTAGAGAAATGAATATTTGAATATTATGCTCAAAGAATTGTAAAGTATAGCAAATCAAGTAAAATAAGATATATGAGGTTCTATTAGCAAACAAAGAGGAGTTAATAATAAAAACACAATGCTGAGATGTAGAAGTTAGGCTATACATAGCATGTTATTTTCAACCCAACTAAAGTCTAACTAGGTAGATAAGAGACCCCTCACTTGACATGAAGTAAGCTGAAAAGGCAAGAAAAAGTGGGTCACATAATAGTGATATGTGGCGGAATATCTCCGGCTAAATATGGTCTATCGATACGGAATATATCGTATTTGGAAAGTAGTTAGATAAACCTTCGCTCTTAGATACATACTTTGATAGATTTTTCTGTTCTAATATATATTTGAGTGTTTCCATAATATACAGACCAGTTGGGAGTATTATAGCTAAACTTAGCTTCAGGAATGTATAATTATTTAAGTAAGTAATATTACTTATAGTTCTAAAAGATTTACTACGTGCTATATAAAAGACATTAACTCAACAGTAGATTACTTTTTCTGCCGTACCTACATAGCGTAAGTATGACAAGAATTATATACTGTGTGCTTAATTACGTAGTCGCAAATAATCAGTTATTACTCTATATGTAGTCCAAGATATATAAGTTATAAATTATTATACTACATCAACTTTTGATATATTAATAAGATGGCTATCTTAGGTATATTGTCTATTTTTTATATAAAATTTGACCAAGGCGATTGACTAATAATTGTAAATCACTTGTTTTTCATAGAGTGTAGATAGATCCTTATTTAGTAGCTATAATGTTTATTATAGTATCTTAACCTAAATACTACATAATACGTAGTAGATTAACTTAATTGAAACTTCGTCTATACAGACTTCTATATAGTATCCTATGTAGGAGCAATCCCTGTATCCAATTTAAGGCTACTCTAGCATTCCAGTCTTAATTGACTATGAAAAGTCATTTCCAGCTTTTCTCTCCCTCATTGGATTGATGAGCCTCAATAGTTATTTTCTTCCTAGAACTGTTATATATTTGCTATTATATTTTTCATAGACATATGAATTTTCTTTTTCCACAAGTGGCTTTGCAGCTGCTTGCCAGGCTCATAACTTGCAAAAACACTTAAGCTTATATCAGAATAGAATAATCTATCCAAGTATCTAACAATGGTTTATCTAACTACCAATTTATTCCATATCAGTATACTATATTTAGCCAGAGATATTCCATCATTATCCTTCTTACAACTGACTTTAATTGTACAATCAAATAAAACTGTCACGTGATGAACAACAATTGGACGATAAATATAAATTGAATAATATCTGAGATGAAATTCTAGCCGTGTATATAAAGTGCCTTGAGCTAAGCATTTATCTTTACCTCTTTCCCACAATTTTTACAACAATCATTAAAACCGCATAACATTCACTACTTTTCCTTTAACTCTATATATGCTATACTTAAGTCATGTTAACTAAATGAGGTGAGTAGCCTTATCCTTACAATAGTGATTGAATTTCTAACTCTATCAATAGCCAAGAAGCCGAGCTTTTAGCCTTAGAGTCTACATCTACTGCAGATGAAATATCTAAAGTTCTCATTTCTCTTCAAAGCTCAGCTGATCTCTATGTGTTTCCTTGCCCTATTTCATTTCGAGATGGCAAGCATCGCAGCAATTGGCAAGGAAGCCTCCCAGACAAAGACATCAAGTCACGAGCAACGTTTTCAGAGTTTTGGCTTCAAAAAAAGCATTCATCAACTTGGATTGCATTGTTTAGCAATGAAACGGCCAATTGGGTAAATGATAAAGATTGGGATGATAAGCAGTGGCACTGTTGGTGTGTATGCATTGTTCCCTTGACAGATAAAGGTAAATGCATTATTATTTGGGATTGTGACCCTAAGTATGCAAAACCTTTATCTTCATCGAGTTACATATTATCAGGTATCCAACGGGATTTTGTTAGATGGGTTCAACGCCGGAAATGCAAAAGGGTAAAGATTTATTACAGTCAGGACACTTCACTATCAGGTCAAGATAAATGCTTGAGCTATAGCTTTACCCAGATGCAAAAATGGGCTGAAATTGGTGAGCAGTGCTTTCTTGGTGATAGAGATCCAAGAGTTGCATCATGTGTTCCGCTTTCTTTGTAGTTGCGAAGAAACACTAATATAATTATTAAACTTAAGTTGTGTGCAAATGTCTTATCCAAACTCTTATTTAAATGTTAAAATTAACTTAGTGTCAATTTAATGGAGACCTGAATTTTCATTGAGCATTAAAAGTTAACAAAATGTACTGAGAAATTATCATTTAGTAACCCACAGCTCTATAGGATTAGAATTGACTTTTTTTCTCAACCGACTAGTCTATATTCAAGAAATTCCATTACAAAGCATCCTATGACATATTGCCATTTTATGCAAGAAAGGGAGTGTGTTTTAGTAGAAAGGTTGTAGGAAATATTAGGGAGAATATTTAGGAGTAAAGGTTTACACCAAATATAGTTGTTAATATGGATGCTCTTAGTATAAATCTGATTTAGAGATATAGAGAATGCACCTTTTAGTTATGCCTTTTTGTTATGGTAAGAATGTGCAGCCAAGGTGTAAGGAGCTGTCACATAAATAAAACTTAACTACACCTAAGGCACAAAGTCCCAACAAACTATGGTAACCCTATAAAAGAGTTACACAACAAGGGAATGATGCAATAAGATAGGTTCATCTCCTGACTGCCATGCAGGCTGGTCTCAGCCATGTTTGTGGTGCATAAGCACCACTCCTACCCTAACCCCACCATTTGTTATGCTAAACAACAAGTATAAAGAATAATCTGGATGAGCACAGCCATAGTGCCACAGAGGGCAGTCACAGACCTTACAGCACCCCTGGAAGATAAGGCCCTGGGCGGCTTCCACAAGTGTCAAGCCACCTTAATAGTCACCTTTCATGTTAAGGGTGACTTTGATGCAGTCAGGAGGGGCCCCTTAGTTCGTAAGCTCATATGCCAGAGATGGCAGGATGGGCTCTGCAGGTGGGTATGGTCTTTTCTATCAGAAAGAGCTGTATCACTGGAAATCAAGGGCACAGGAAGAATCAAGAAGGTGGATGGCACTCTGCCCCAGGGCTCCCCTGCCTCTCCAGTGATTTACATGCTATATATGGCGGACCCGATGGGTCATGACGGATCAGTTGGCTATGCAGACAATGGCATGTTGATTTGCTCTGTTAAGACACTGGAGGGCAACGCACAGGTCCTTGAGGACAAACTCTTGCAAGTGAGGGAGTCGTGTGATCAAGAGGAACTCAACCTGGATTGGTCTAAGTGTGGCTTCATCCATTTCATACCATCAACACAGTTCAATGGAGGTGCAACAAGGCCACTCCAGTTACCAACAGAGGCAGAGGTCCCTCCTGTGGAACACCTCAAGTGGTTTGGAGCCTGGTGGGACAATCACCTACACTTCAAGAGGCAGATATCTGAGGCAGTGTCTGAGGCTGGCAAGACAACAAATGCAATTTGCACACTGGCCAAGGTGTACCATGGTGCACTGGTCAGGAGCCTGCTGCAGGCAGTCAGAATGAGTGTGCTCCCATAGCTGTTCTATGTGTCTCCAACATGCTCCTTAAGGTTATGCAAGGTGAAGATGCTAGACAAGACACTGCACAGTGCAACCTGGGCTGCTCTGCCAGTGTATCAGATCATGCTAACAAGGCTGTTGCACACCTCTGTAGGGTACCCCAGTGCATGGGTTATTCTCAGGGATGCAGAAAGAGGCATGGCAATATGCAGGGCAACCTTTATACTTATTAATTTTTTTTTCTTTGCTTAATTTCAAGCAGATATAGCTTTCAAGATGTGAAAATAATGTTTATATACTCTAAATATGAACATACAGAATGTGCCAATCATTCTGAAGGCTTTGAGCAAATACACATTATACACTATTTTAATGCACCAGCATTCATGAACAGGTTGGTCTTTTCCATTAAGACTTTTTGCTTGAGACTGTTTAATTTCATAGCTAACTAATTACCTTCTGCCAGGCTATGTTTGCAGATTAGGTCACAAAAAGTTTAATGAGTACACCCCCATATGCTCTGCCTGCAATAAATTCAGTCTTTTCTACCAGTACAATAAGCCCCCTTGGTGGAAGAACAAAGAAGTGCACTATAAAGAAAAAGAAAAAAACCAAGAAAGCAAAAAAGCAAAAAAGCTGAAAAAGAAGATTGAAACTACCTTGAGATCATCAATTAAATCATCAATATATCCATCTGTCTCACTCTTCAAGACAAGCCATTCTTTCTTAGTTTCTACTTCAGATACTTGCTCAAATACTACAAATTGCAATTGCTTAGCTATTCTCAACTTGCAAAGCAGTGTCAACTTTAGAACACCAACCAATACTACAGGGTTTGAGGCTCAGAGCTCCCTTAGTAGCTTCTGCAACAACCAAATTCAAGTTGATAGCCAGGGCAGTTACTCGCCAACTCAGACTGGGATTAACGCAGAGTGCCAAACTCCTATTTGAAATTCACTGATGCTATACACTCTGAGCATCTCAGATAGCAGCATTCCAACCAGTCTGCCATTAGTCAAAGCTTCTTTCAGTTTTGACCAGAACCAGGCCTCAATACCTCATACACTACTTGCTACTACTGGGGTTGCAAATTCCAAGTCACCTAATGAAGAAGTGCTCAAGTCTACTCATTTGAGCCTAGAAGGCAGCTATAAGCTTTCACAGAATACATTTTCAGATAGCTCTCTAGCAGCTTTCAAGCATAGCTTAAATGTGAAAGACCAAGTGCTATTTGATCACTTTATATATAATCTACTGCCTAAGATTTTCCCTATCTTTACTAGTAATCAGTGTATTTCTAGGATCATGCATTTGATTCTTCTATCTCTAAAGACTATTAAATGCTATGTACACTACTGTCTTTCAGTTGCTACACAATACCTTCAAGCTATCAAAGGTGCTAATGCTAGAATGGACCAAGCTTTCAGGCATCACTACTCTGAGACTATGGAAAAGTTACATAAAATGCTTAGCCAGAGTCAAGCCTGCATTAGACTCTTTGAAATCACATTAGCACTTGATTATTTTCCAGTATGCTACAAGCTCTATCAATTACCTATTACAAATGATTTCATGGTACCAACATATACATACAGCAGTCAATGTAGCTCAAGAACTTAGCATTTCAGACTTTCTTTTGAAATCATTTGATAATGTGAAACACATCTACTATTTCATCTTTAGCAGCTTCTGCTGCTTTGGATAGGCCCTTTAGTTACACAAACGTATGACCTTCTGCTACCTCTGCTGTTTATTTGACATAAATACATTTCAATATCATACTTATGGTATGGATTATCATTTTTGGTACTACAATGAAAGGACATGCACTAAGATTAGCTCAAATATACTGTGAGAAACATCTTGGAGACCAGAAATCGCCACTTGGTTTACATGAACTCATAGCATGTAATGATCTTATTATATATCTAATCAGTGAGACTGCCTATCTAGAGGCTCCTAAGGCTAATGGAATAGATAATATAACTATTTGCTAGCATATGTATACACTTGGCAACTTGATGTCGTTACAGGAGGAGATTGACCTAAGCCCAAAGCCACTATATACTGCCGTTTCCTTAATATCAGATAGTATAGCTGCAGCCTTCTATCTAGCTCCCTGCATCTATATATGCAGCTTGGTGCCAGGCTTTTTGCTTAGCCAAGCTTTATGTATTGATTTAGTTGACAATTTGGTCAATTTCCTATAGCTCATTCCACATAGCTATAATTATAGCCTTGCCTGGGTATACCTTATTTATGGTTCTATTACACTTTCTGGAAGCTCATTCCACGCTGTCTTTGACTAGTATATGTGTAGCACAGATAGTCAGGCTATACCAGATGCTATTGACAAGGTTATCATTGTGTTACACAAAGTATGGAGCCAGGTAGAAGCGGTAATAGCTGCATAAGGGTATGATTCCATACCATATATCCACTGGCATAATGTCATTGTTAGGGTCTGCGACCATTTTTGGTCTACCATCGCTCGTCCCGTCTTCGCGTGCACAATAAGCAGAGGCTGGCCCAGATATCAGCTATGATGATGGCAGGCAACTGTCACAGCACCGCACTCAGCCGCTGGTGTCTCATCAGATTGAACAGTCTCAAGCTTGGGTATTTTAGGTTGGGTCTGGTTGCATGTTCTTGTTATTGTTTTATTTCAGTCCTTAATTGAATCTCTTCTGTTTACCGCTACACCTAGCACGCCTATCTGTACGTAGCCCTTGACAGTGACTGTTGAGATTCAGGAGATTTGCTTGGGAAGGTATAGTAGCACTGGAAGGTGAGAAGGGCTTCCAAGCATCTTGTTGGGTCATTGAGAATGGAGAGTCTTGCAGTGGGTGACCACGTGCAAATACCCGGTGTTATATGTTTTTTATGCCATAATATGTTATTTCTTTGTGCCTGTACCACCTTACACATGGGTAACATGTCACTGCAAACTGCCCCGTGATGTCAGTTATTATCTTTTGTATTGTAAGACCCCAACGCCCGTCTGTAAGACCCTGACGGCTCATAGCAGGCTTGTACTACTATTAGTACTATAGAGTACACACGTAAAATAATGTGTTAATCCGCGTTGCAAAGTGCTCTTGCCTCAGTTGCAACAGCTAAACCCCCCGACAATCCGCAGTTGGCGAGCACGCAAGTATAAGCATAGTTTTGGATTTCGCTCTGGCGCTCGCAGCCGCAGGCAATATCGCTCATGGCGCAGTTGGCTTTGGTCATGGCGTCGTCGATGCACGGCTGGGCTTTGCCGTCGCAGGCTTCGATTTTCTGAGCGGTGGCAAAGAGAGGGAGGATGAGGGCTGCGATGGCGGTGAGCTTCATGGTGATGGACTGGAGTATTGTGATGATGTTTGGTGATGATGGGAAGGAGGAATTGAATGTAGGGAAATCAGCACGCTATTTATAATGTTCACTGCTGCCATGGTATTAAACCACACAGCCAACGGCATGACTGTTACTGTATGACTGATCCTTGTGTTACTACAAGTCGGCTATTGTTTATGACAACTTCGGATGAACCACTAGTGGTACAGATAACTTGTGGGTTCACTTGTATTCGTTACCACAAGTAGGGTTGCAAAGCCAGGGTTTAGCAAGGGTTATAGCATCCATGGCGGGGTCCGCCAAATCTGGGGAAGCAACTCCCGAATTCCACTCAACGACATTCAGGGCAAGAACTGAAAATCTTTCGTTTTGTCATTTTCTCTCTCTCCATTCTCTTCCCTCCCCCTTCCTATCTTGATTCTCTCATTTTCTGCCTCTCTCTTAATCCCCCCCCCCCCATTTTCGTCACTCTTTAATTCAACACTCGTTCAATCAGTCAACCAGCCAACCAGCCAATCCTACCAAAATGGCCGATCTCGTTACCGACGCCCAAATCCTCGCCCACGTGCAAGACTATCACAATACGCGCTGCATGGAGAGCCCAATCTACAAGTTTCTCCTGTCCGAAGTCACCTTTACGCACGCATCCAAAGGCCTGCTCCTCGCCCGCATGCCGGTGCGCCCCGAGCATCTCAACAACTCCAAGAGCATCCACGGCTCGGTCTCGGCCACGATTGTCGACTGGGCAGGCGGTTTGGCGATTGCGTCGTGGGATCTGCGCGACCAGACAGGCCCGAGCGTGGACATCAATGTCAGCTATCTCGGCACGTGCGGCAGCGGCATTATCGAGATTGAGGGCAAGGTCGACCGTGTTGGATCGAACCTCGGCTTTACGTCGGTCAGCATTTGGAAGATTGACGGCGAGGGCAAGAGAAGTACGCCGGTGATTCTGGGGAGACATACAAAGTTCCTACGTTTCAGCAAGCCTGGTCCTGGAGCCGAGGAGAAGGAGGCTTAACAAGCAAGTATCTCCTGACTTTTGTTACATATCACAATATAACAATTGCACATGGATTTTGTTCTTTTTTTTTTTTTGTTATGGTGCATCAGCACACTTCATTACTATTATTCTCATAAAAAAATACATTATCCCCTCCCAACCCAACCGGGCCATAGGCCATTATTCGTTTACATTATTTTTGTTCATTAATAAGCCCGCTTACAGAAGCAGAGCAGCAGCGACGGCGGCAAAGACGCTCGACATGGAAGCCACCAGCGAGCCGGCAGCGGCAGTGACGACGGGAACCTCGGAGCCCGAAGCAGTAGTAGCAGCGACCTCGGCGGTCGAGCTGGACGTAACCACAGACGAAAACGTGACGGGAGCAGTAGGCACAAAGACGGTACCGTTGGTCGAAGCGGTGGGCACAGCACCGGTCGAGGCGACGGCAGTGCCAACGCTAGAGGCAGCCGAGAAGGTCAGGCCAACAACGGGAGCAGACGACTCGCTGACGGAGATGGCGCCAATGACACCGGTCGAGGCGACGGCAGTGCCAACGCTAGAGGCAGCCGAGAAGGTCAGGCCGACAACGGGAGCAGACGACTCGCTGACGGAGATGGCGCCAATGACACCGGTCTCGACGAAGCCGGAGACAACGGGCAGCGACTGGGCGGCCGTCGAGGTGGCGGCCGACGAGGCAACAGAGGTGGCAGAAGTGACGGAGGCGGCAGAAGTAAAGGTGATACCAACGACGGGGGCAGAGGGACGAGCCGAGGGACGGGCCGAGGGGGTCAGGAAGGGCAGACCAGCAGTGGCAGTGGCAGTCTTGGTCTTGGAGTAGGCTGAGATAGAGGCCGAGGCAGTGGAGCTCTCGCACTCTTCGGTCTCAGTTGAAGCGACAACCTCGGTAACGGTGGTCTCGTCGTCGTCCCAGTTCTCGGCGGCGGTGGCGGTGGAAGTCACGGTCGAGACGGCCTTCTTGGTGGTGACGGCTGAGACGGAAGCGGTGGTGCTCAGGGTAAGGTCGGAGGCGGTAGCGGTGCTCAGAGAGAGCTTGGAGGAGGTAGCGGTGCTCAGGGTGAAGTTGGAGGCGGTAGCAGTGCTCAGGGAGAAGCCAGCAGAGGCAGAGGCAGAGACGGCAGTCGAAAAAACGATGGAAATAGTGGTCAGATCCTCGCAATTCTCATCATCACCATCATCTTCGCCATCGTCCTCAGTCTGGGTGGTATCGGGAGCAGTGGCAGTCGAGGTGGTCGAAACACCAGTGGTCAGGACAACAGAGCCAGTGGACGAGACGCCGGTGCTCAGAACAGCAGTTCCAGTGGTGGTGTTGCTGTACAGACCAGTTGCCGAAGCAGTACCCGAAACCGTCGAAGACACACCGGCAGAAACAGCCGAAGTGGAAGCACTTGCGCTGGTCTTGACAATACGACCGGAGATATCCGTCGACACAGGCGAGTGGTTAGCCAGGTACTGAATCAGCACCTCGTCAAGAGTATCCAGGGTGATGTAGTCCGTGGTCGAAACCAGAATGTTGTCGCCGCCAGTGGCCAAAAAGTCCAGGGTGGCCATGTGGTAGACGGTCGAGTCGTCAACCTCTTTACCGTTGATCTTGAGGCTGACAATCTGCGAGCCAACCTTGAGGGCCGGGTTGTACGAAACCTCGACACCGGACACCTGGAAGAAGGAGGTCATGACGCCGTTGTTGAATAGGTTCTGCTTGGCCACGGCGCCCTCGAAGATCTTGCGCACCTCGGCACCGGTGTATGTCAGCTCGACAATGGCGTTGCCAAAGGGGAAGGCGGTCAGCACCTCGCCGCGGGTGATGTTGCCAGAGTCAATGCTGGCGCGGATGCCGCCGGCGTTGGTGAGGGCAAAGTACAAGTCGGAGTCGGAACTGCTGCCGATAGTCTTGAGGCGATACTCGCGCATGGCATCGGTGATGACGTCACCCAGCACGCACTCCTGCATCTGGCACAGGGTCTGGTCCAGCTCCAGCGTGGCCGAGCCGACAACCTCGTTGGCAAAGGCCTCAAACGGCTTGCGCCACTCGTCAATCTCAGCCTGCAGCGCGGCGTCGTAGCCGGTGGTGTTGTCAATGTGGATGGGCGCGCCGTGGTACGCAAGCACCTTGCCATCATTGTCAAAGGTCACGTCAATGTGGCCAATGTACTCGCCCCAGCGGAAGGCCTGGACCACAAACACCTCGTCGCCGTCCAGGTTGGTCTCAATGGTAGGGTACGGGCCGGTAGAGCCAGACATGCTGCCCAGCAGGGTGTGCGAGTGACCGCCCATGATGAGCGACAGGCCGCTGGTCTTTTGCGCCAGCTCCATGTCGGCGTCGTAGCCAATGTGCGTCAGAGCCACGATGCGCGTGATGTTGGTGGTGGCCTTGATGTGGTCAATGGTGTTTTGCACGGTCGAGACCACGTCGAGGAACAGGGTGCCCTCGCCCGGGTTGGAAATGGACGGCACGGTTTCGGTGGTGCAGCCAATCACGGCAATCTGCTGCTTGTCGTAGATGTGGTACGGCTTGATGGTGGCGTTGAGCTTGGCGTTGGTCGACTGAATGTTGGCCGAGATGACGGGGAAGGTCAGGTTCAGCAGGAAATCGCCGAGCTCGTCGTCGCCGCCGTCAAACTCGTGGTTGCCAAGGGTCATGGCGTCGAAGCCGAGCTGATTGATGGTTTCGGCAATCTTCTCGCCCTTGTAGTACGAGTAGAAGAGGGTGCCCTGGAACTCGTCGCCGGCGTTGAGCCACAAACTGTCTTCGTACTGCGGGCGCAGCGTGTCGACGACGTGCTTGATGTGCGCGTAGCCGCCGAAGCAGCCTCTTTCGGGCTTGGTGCAGTCGGTGCCGGAGGAGGAGTAGATGTCGAGGTGAGCGTGGACATCGTTGACGTGGAAGAAGGCTAGCAGGAGTTAGTATGGGGGGAGGTGGGGGGGGGGGGGGGGGGTCAAGGACCGAAATGAGGAGAGCGGAGAAAGGACCGAGGGGGGAAAGGACCGAAAGGAGAGGGACGTACACATGTTGTAGTTGCCGGCGGCGTCAAGGCCACGCTTGGACATGCGCTGACTGTACAGCACATCCTCGGCAGCCACAAAGCCAGCGGCAGCGAGAGCTCTGAGGGCCACAGTCTTCATTGTGATTGTTTCTTGGGTACTTGTAGACTATAGACTATAGACTATATGTAGAGGCTTGGCGAGAGAAACCAAAATAATAAAAAAAGAAGCTAGAAGGAGGATGACCTGCAGAGAAAAAGAAAGAAAAAAAAAAAGAAGAGGAAGAGAGTATAGGACGATGTACAGCTGGATACACTGTTGGTTCTTATACAATTTGGCCGGGCCGGTTGTCTTTCTTTTTTTGTTTTCTTAATGGCCGCGGGGGGGGGGGGGGTATCTCTTTTGCCTTATACAGCCATTTAGACTCAGAGGAAGTAGCAGTAAACAACTACTCTACCACTACTCTACCACTACTCTACCAACCACTAATACTACTACTACTACGAATAAGGCGATGCCGGCCCGATCCTTGCCTTCCAGAAAGTTGGTCCTGCAACCAACGCAGAAGAGTGGATTAATATTGGGCTTTCTTTGTATCTAGAAGTCCGAGCTTTTTTTTATTTTTTATAAATGTCTTGACTTTCTCGCCACTATCACAGCTTTGTCTTAATTTTAGCGTCTTTTTTCGCATGCAGAAAATGTGAAGTGAAGAAGAAGAAGAATAATAATAATAGTGATAATAATAATAATGATAATGATGAGAAAAAGACCCATAGGGCCAAGGTAATACGTGCATAAAAAAAAGAAGAAGAAAAAACGCTGACGTTGGTGTAGCTTTGGGTAGTTTAAGTGGGTGGGTTGTACGAATCGGAAATGGAATCCGGCCTATCAGGCAGCGGGATTTTGGCCCCCGCACGAAAGAGGAAAAAAAAAAAAAAAAAAAATCATGGAGAGACTCATGGAAAGAGCTCTTTGCGTACGTAGGTAATTACCATTGTAAGCATGAAGCTATCAGGGTTCTCGTGCTTAACTTTGAGTTGGTGATGGTTTTTCACACACATACTTCTTTATTCCTCGACTTATCTCTATCTTTATCTTTATCTCTGTCTCTATCTCTTCTTCGTCTCTTTTATTTTTTTTGTCTTCTCCAGGCTCATTCAGGAAGGTGCGCTTCAGGGGTCCGATGTTCCTTTTTTTTTCTTGGCATACGACTCTCTTTCTTCCTTTTTTTTTTCTTTTTTTCTTTCTTTTTTGCTAAATCACAAGCCAATCACATACTGTTGGAAGCACTCGTTTTCTTTCCGTCCGCTGACAATTAACCAACTATAGATCTCTTATTTCTACAATCTTTCTGCAGACCAATCGGAAGTTGAACTGGCCGTCAATATCCAATAGAAGAAAACACCCCGATAAGCATGTGTCGATCACAAGAGCCAAGTGCCACATCCAAGCAAAAGCCAAAACATGGTCCGGCCCCTTGCGCCCATTCCCTCCAGCTCTATTCGGGCTGCTACCTCGGGGCCAATGACTCTACAGTAGTACTAGTATACTACTTGTGTGTAGCCATCTTCTCCTCCAGTCTCGAACTCCCAAGAAAAAAGAAAAAAGGAAGCTTGGCGCTTTGTGCCCAAAGCCCACATGCATGCCAGCCTTTTCTTTTTCTTTAATCTTTTACTTCCTGCTCTCTATCCTTCTATTTCCCTTCCATTCATTCCGTCATTTCTCTAAAGTATCGCGAGGCATCAATAGCAATGGTTGTAGAGTTGTAGATCGTCCATCTGACTAGATAGATGTAGTGGCGCTTAAATTCATGTCAGACGTCAAAACAAAGTTTTTTTTTTTTTCTTTTCCTGTTCTTTGCCCCTTCTTCCGTCCCGCAAGCTTACTGATATCTCCCTTTCCCTTTTTACGTCCCAAATCAGTCACTTTTTTGTTCTTCTTTTTCGCTTCATTGTTGGTTTTCTTGACCCAGAATTCACGCATTAGCGGCTAGCCTTTGCAGGAAATAACCCAACCCTCTGCATTGCATTAAGATCGGGGCTCTTTTCTTCGCTTCTAGCTCACATTCTTCCTTTTAGTCTTTTTGTTTTTCTGTCTTTATGCTTTCTGTCTTCTGTCTTATCTTACCCTCGACTACCCCTGTACCCTTGTAAACAAACCCCCCGGTCATGAGTCCTGTCAAAATCACCTATCAAAACCAAAAAAAAAAAAAAAACATATTCAGAGTCCTTTAAACCCCAGAATCCCAATACTGAAACCCCCCCCCCCCCCCCCCCCC